>PVKH010001661.1:0-23409 GCA_004027955.1 Chaetophractus vellerosus
GTGGAATAAATAAAATAAATCTTAAAAAAAAAAAGTGCCAACAAAGTTCTGGTACTTGGCATCAGAAGTCCTTTGGCTGACTAATATAGACACCTAAGGCATTCTGTGGCTTGTGTCCCAGCTCCTGTCACTTGGCCCTCTCTCTGCCTGTGTCCAAATATCCTCTTCTTATGAGGCACAGTCATGTTGGATTAGGATCTACCTTAATCCAGTTTGACCTCATCTTAATTTATAACTTCTTCAAAGATCCTGTTTCCTAAAAGGATCTCATTCATGGGCCCAGGGGATAGGTTTTGAACATACCATGTTGGGGGGCACAATTCAATCCATAACACTGTCACATAATAGGCATAAATAAATACATGTTTAACTAACTCAATTTTAGCCATATAATCAGAAAGCTTTCTTGTCTGAACCTTCTTCATGGAAATATCTTATAAATTTTAATATAAATTATTCATATGAAAATTTGGAAGCACCTTTAAACAAACACTAGATAAAATCAAGTTATTAGTGCTATTTATGCCAAAACAGAATATCTATTCAAGATGTTTTAACAGTTAAAATTCTTTTTTGGCACAATGGTAAATACAAAGACAATAAATAAAACTTGTTCTCTTTAATGACTCAGCAGATAAATATGTTTGGGTCAAGGAATAAAAATCAAAACAGCATCCTTCAAAGGCAAACCCTTTCCTCTGTGTACATTCTCATTAGCTGGACCAAGTAGAAATGCTGTACTTTTCTTTACTCCCTGCTCACAGCTTTTAGTCTGCAGTGGTGTTACTGCCAGAAATGAAGATGCTGAAGAAAGCACCAAGAAGTCAATTGTCCTGTTCCACAGAACTCATGAGTCCCTACTACCCAGTTCAATTCCAGTCACATGAAGGAAACAAAACACTACATCCTACCAAGTAAAATGTGCTATTCTAACCTTTTCTTTTTCATATTATGATTATTCGCCTACGAGTTTAGAAGGATATTACAAAAGAGAATATGACAGATAGAATATAGCTTGTAGGACCTCTTTGGCTGCCAAAGTAGATACTACCCCAAATAGTGGGGCTCCTGAGGGCTCTGGAGACAACCAGACCCTATAATCAGGGCAGGAAGCTTAGGAGTTTGGTGCCTTGCCAGTGGGCCATACTATGGAATTTATGCTCCCCAGAGTGACAGAGCTGGACTCAGTTGTGGTTTCCCTACACATGGCTCTTCTGTCCTTCTATTTGAACCTATAGTTAGTACTAGAGTTGGTAGGTGTACGTCCAAGAGCTTTAGGCTGTCCATGTACCATTTGGGCCCTGAATCTCAATGGAGTTGCAACACCTACTCTCCAGTTCATTGGTCTCACCCAGGACAACTAACATGGAGGTGATGTTGGACAACTACCATATCAAGGAAACGAGAGAGTCTACAACTGCAAGTAAGAGAGTCCGATCCATCTGCCCTATGGGATCACAGCCCCCTCTCCATTAGAAGCAGAATGGACATTACCATCTCAGAATCCTCAGGATTGGGGAATGAACTATGGGCTAAAGTAGTCTTAACTGGTGTTCTACTATAGACTTATTGTGATTCTAGCAATGGAAGAAATTATATCATTGATGTGGAGGCTATGGCCACTGGAGGTTCTCAGGGCAGGGAGAGGGAAAAACAGGTATAATACAGGGGCATTTTGGGGAATTGGGAATTGCCCTGAATGACATTGTAATAACAGATACAGGCCATTCTAAATTTTGTCATAACCTACATAATTGGGTGTGAGAGAGTGTAAACTACAATGTAAGCTTTAATCCATGCTTAGTGGCGATGCTCCAAATTGTGTTTATCAATTGCAATAAATGTACCTCACTAATGAAGGATGTTGTTAATGTGGGAAAATGTGGGCGGTGTGGGGAGCGGGGCAAATGGGAATCCCCTATATTTTTTATGTGAAATTTGTATAATCTAAATATCTTTTTTAAAAAATTTTTTTAAAAGAATATAGCTCATTTGGAACTTTATCAATACTATCTAGTATTGAGGGTCAAGAAAAAATGCAATCACCTCACAGGGACCATGATTTGGAAGATTGCTGGGGTTTGAGGCTTTTAAATGACAAATTGGGACATTCAAATTCAGCTGTGAAGGGCAAGGGTCTCTATTAATTTATTTAAGCAAGTTGCAAAGTCAGTAACTAAAGAAGCCCCATTTAACACCTCAAGATCTATATACCTTGGAAGGAAAAGCAAATTTGAAAAATCATGATTTTAACTAGGTGGTCAATTTGTAATATAAAGACGTGAAAGGAATACATTTTCTTCAAGAACTCTCTTTGCTCTTAGTTGCCCTAAATATTTCACTTTTACCTAATTGATTGAACAAAATGGAGTATTTTTATGAATCTACATAGAGGTTGCCTAATTAAAATTTTTTCTCTATTTGGTTTAATGCAAGCTTATCGCATTTTATTTCCTAGATTTGTGATTAATTTCATATTCCGTGTGCCCTTGGATTACAGAATCCTCCTTTATAAAGATCAAAATATGAAATTATTTGCCTTTAAGTAATTTCTAGGCACATGGGCAACATCCTATATCTGGAATTGAAGTAAGAAAAAAACATAGTTCCAGAAATATACATAAGTAATAACATTTTTCTATCACCCTCATGAAGGGTGGGTCTAAGTCTTCCATTTCTGTTCCCTCTTTGAGCTTAATCAGTTATCACTAAATTTCCAATGGGGTCATCAGAACCCCTGAAAGCAATCAAGGACAGAAAGTGGAATATTTTAGAGCACTTCATACTTTATCAAGAATTGCGGCAGACAGCAGAAAGAAATTGAGAGAAATGAAGTGAATTGAAGCAACAAATGAGAGACTGTTGAAAGAAAATGAAAACAAATGAAAGGAGGAAGAAAGAACGATAGCCATAGAGCTATGGCGATAGCACAAATACAAAGAGCTACCCACTGCCGAGTTCATGCATTCTGATTGCTGACATTCTTCTCCTGTGTTGCACCCCAAGCACCCACGATTCTTTTCATCTGCTGAAGAGTAAGTGTCAAAACCAATGATGCTAGCTTCTGTATCAACATTTCCCTACAGCAGTGAGGCCCATTATCAATGGAGACAGACCTGTGCCCGGATAAATTTCTTATCAGAATATGGACAAGAAAGAGTTCAAAATGGTGTTACATTTAGCAGAATTTTATTGTCGCAAGTTCTCTAAAGCAATTGAAAAGCACTAAGATATGCTATGCAGGAGTCGGAATCAAAATATCATCCTTCCAATCTGTTTGGATGGGTGCTATAACAAGTATGTCTCTGAAATAAAATAAAGCGATGATTTTAAAGGAATAATTTGTCTTCAGAAGTCTCTCTTCTGTTTAAATTTTTTTTCTTTAAAGAACGTAGGAGGAGGAAATGTAGAGACCCCCTTTTACAGAGGAAAATGGGGAGGAAGCTTTCGTAACTGCCTTGAGCTGTTGCTGAGTGCACAATGGAGCATAATACTTAATATAGCTATACAGTTGGAAGGGTAAAGATGAGGGAGAATATGTAGAGACATTTTAACATTGAGCTCAATCGAACTAGGACGTAGCTTCTGTCACATATTTCAATCTAAATGAGTCAGATCACTGTAGGAACTACTAAAAAAAGACAAGTCTAAATGGTCCCTCACCAATTCCATCTATCATATACATCTGAAAATACCCCACTGTGTTTTAATCTATTGTCCAAACCAAAACCATGTTCTTGAAAAGCAAATGTCATTCTCCATCTTTCTGAAATAAAGGAAGAAGCCATTCTACTCAGAATTTTGGTCCTGCCACAGTTAACGTGGCTGCCTAAACTGTGTTAAGTAGTCATGGCTCGAGCCCAGTTTCCCAACAGTGATGGGAGTGGTGAACTCCACACTACTTGTGTCTTTGCTCACGGTACGTGGATCTGATTTCTCGGCAGCTATCTCACATAACCTTCCCTTTCTTTCTCAGTTACACAAAGATAATCGCAGTGATTTTTTTCCAATATCATCAAGGAACGTTTCACTGTGGAATATAAGTTCTATTTCCTGTTTGGGTCCTGTTTGGGAGCAAGTTATTTAGCAAACCTTTGTTCATATTGTCTATGTCAAATCAATTTTTTTCCTCCAGATTTTAGTATTTAGGTTAAATATCTTTTTCTGCCAATGTTGGAAAAATTTCTTCACAAGTCATCTGTGTGAACAATTATATTAGGTAATTAGGATCATTCAGTTATCATTCCAAGTAGGGTAAGTTGGAAGAGAGGTGAATGATCCCAGACATGAATATACAACCAATATAATAGATATTCTTTTGTTTTGTTGTATAGAATCAATAGTGTAAAAGGTGTGCTCTTTGCCTTGACTATCTTAGCATTTGTAAAATCACAACTTTAAAAATTAAGTCACATACAAGAATGCAAAGCCTCAGACTTCAACTACCTGTCTCATGTCTTCAGAAGCAAGACCTACTATGGCATTCCCTAGATTCTAGGAACCTTGAGATCTACGATCCAAATGCAAACATCGTGTCCCCTTATATCTCATTATTGCTCTCAAAGTCACCAATCGACACCAAACATTTTGTTACATTAAACATTTCGTGTTTGGGGTTCCTGTTTGGAACAGAGGCGGATACACCTCCTTTTTTATCGGTTTCACAGGGGGATGGATTTCCATTTAAAGCAATCAACTCGGTCACTGGGACTGAATATTAACTGATTATGAAAAAACTTGTGGAATTGGGAATGAAAAATTGTGAGAAAAGAAAAGTGGGTTGAGAATAGCTTATATGCCCCAATAAGCCAGCACCAGCTATCAGAGTTTGTTAAATACATGTGTGCATTTATGCTTTATCTTGGAGGTAAAAGGAGAGTAAATGGCTCCATTTCCAGAATCTTGTTAACATGATCAGGCCACTGACAGTTTCACTTAGCATATTAGCTCTTTGAAGTAAGATCCCTGTAATCTAGTTACTCTCCAAAGAAGAACAATGTTCTCTCCACAATATGACCATAGCTATGAACTTTAATCACAATACACAGTTGGTTTGTCTTCCTCATTCTTATTTAAAGGACTAGAGTTTGTGTGATATTCTTTCCTATATCCTATCATACTTCAAATACTCATAATAATCACTAACATCTATTGTGCAAATACTATGGCTCAGAGCTTCTACAAATTATCTTAATCTTCACAAGAGTCTTATGATATAGGTTATTCCCCCACTGCACAGAAAAGGACACTGAGATATAAAAAAAAATAGGTAAATTTGCCAAGATCACAAAACTTGATAAGGTAAATCCTAATGAATCTTTCTCCCATCCACTTAATTCCTTGACTTCTACAATTATCTAGGAAAAACAATGTAGTCATACTCTGATTGCATATCTGAAATGTATGTGATCAATATTAAAGACAAAATGAATAAATAAAAACTCCATTGAACCTGTTACCTCCAAACTCTGATCAAAGATTTCTTAAGATATATGAGTTACTTATTGGGAATCCACCATTCAACATGACTTGCATAAAGGTGGCTTGAAGGACAAGGTTCAATTTCATTTCTATAACCTTGGCATATAGTAATTGCTTAATAACTGTGTGTTGAATGAATGGATAAACCCTGGAAAAATTTCCAAAAAATAAAAAGAGCAATGATCTATGAATGTTACAGATGTTTGCTCTTATAAAAGAGTAGTTCTCTTTTGCCTAAATCTAGGAGTTATACATGCAATATATCTAGTAAAAAAAATAGGAAAATCTACATTATAAGTAGATACGTAGACCTCAACAGACACCTGACCAAACACAGTGAGCAATGGTGCTAATTATTAGAGCAAGTGACTACTCTAAAATTCATTGCTTTTACTTTCCCGAAATCTGTACCCAGAAGGAAACTACACACAAAATTGCTCTGTAAGGAATCATTCTTGCAAGTCAGTACGTAAAAATTGGAAAGAATAGCTATAGTTCCCTTATTCTGGAGGTGACTTCTACAAAGCATAAAAACAGAAAAATGTTTAATTTCTTTATAAAGCCATTAGAACTAAAGAGAAGAGATATGCTTAAGAAGAGTTGTATCTTTGCTACCAAATCCCAAAACACTTGGTATATGAAAATAGGCATTTGGCATTTTCAATTTTGGAAACTAACAAAACATTCTCCCTTTGAGGCTAATGTAATTATGAAAAGAGTTATGTTCCAAACATGTGTAATTATTTAACTTGAGGACACAAATCAAGGTGGTATATTAAATGTACATTAGTGTATTATGGGAATTGTAACCGTAGCCTCCTGCTTTCTCTCATGAACTTCCTGCAACAAAATGACATTTTTCCAATTGACTTGCTTGAGGAAAATAACAACCTACTCTGTCCCCTTTAAGTTACAAGCTGAGGATAAGGAAGAGAGTGCAGAAGTGGTCGGCCTTCCTGTGGATGCACAGCAGGATGGGGTGGTCAGAGAGTTCAGATAAGACAGGGGGCTTCTTATCCTTTTTTGTTCCAAGGACCCCTTTGCCAGTCAGGTGAAAACCACAGATTCCTTACTAAGCCCACACTATACTGTGTATTATTTAATAAATATATCATGCCTGTACCAAATTTCAATTCAAGCTCACAGACCTCTTGTTAAGAACCCCTGAGAACAAAGGATAATAGAAGGTTTGGGGGGGGAGGCTAATTTAAATCACCTTAGCAAAAATGGAATACATACCATTTATCTGACACCAAACATACTCAAAAGATACCGCTGCCTCTTTTCATATCATTAGTTCTAACAGCCTTTGGCTCTTTGTTCCCAGGCCAATTTGAACACTCGGAAACCGCTTTCCCCATTATATTTGTTTAATTTGAAGGAAATGCCAAGGCTTGGCTTGCAGGAAATAAAAGTGCTAGGGCTCACCTCCCAGGACCTTTGCTCATTTTGAGAATAACTGACAGGCTGTGCATCGTTGATGCTGGAATAATGATCATAGGGCCCCTTCTCTAGCTGACACCTGAGCAAACCCTTTGACACCAAGGCACAAACTGCCTTCAAAGCTACTACTTACAGTCACTAACCTCCAACCTCTCTAGTGTGGCATAGATGTTCCTATGGAAATTGAGCAAGGTAGGGGAGGAAGGAACAGAGAAAAAGAGATAAAATTCCACCAAAACAACAAATAAAACAAGAAAACTCTAAAGCAGCGGATGCAAAGTCAAAGATATTGCATGCCAATTATGTGAATGAATTCACATCTATAGGGACACATTGGCTAAAAAAGCTCATTTTAATCCCTAGTGACTTTCTAAAGATTCATTTTAGGAAAATACACTGCCAGTATTCTTTTTCCTTTCATCCTGAAAATGAAGGAAGGCAATTCTTGGGAATATCACCTGTGAAAATTGGACCTATTCTAATGGCCTTAGGGAACATTCTTTAGTGGGTGGTATACAGGGAAGCCTAGAGCATCTCATCCATCTTCTTACATGGTCATCTTGAAGAAACCCTGAAATGGGCCACCTAGAAGTCAAAGGTAAGTTCTGAAAAGGAAAGACCAGTGGGTTTAACAGGTATTGGGATCTTTACAGGTAAAGAATGAGGGTACTATTTTAGTGAAAGCCTTACCCCACCCATCCAAAGGCATTTGCCCACCCATCCACAAATTAGTTTCTTAAGAACCATTTAAATGGTACTCATGTCTTTAAATGTTGTGTGAAGTTAAAAGGAGATAGTTCTTTCATCATTGCTTATCACGGTATGTGCTGATGAGTACTATCAGAATTAGGGTGGCCAAGCCTCTTAGTTTTCCCAGGGGTATGGGTTTTCCCAAGATGCCAGACTATGAGTGCTAAAACTGGGACAGTCCCAGGAAAATAGAGTTGGTTCATCATCCTAAGAATGACAATACAAAACCCAAACCAAACAGCATTAGTTGATGTCAGTGTGTGTTTGTTTTCATTTGTTAAAGGAGTGAAAAATATTCCTTAATTTTTAAAAAAAAGAATCATAACAAATAACCCATATCCTAGAAGTAGAAACCCCCCATATTTTTTTAGTTACTACTTTCACCTAGCCATCTGTTATACAGAAAGGAAGAAATGATAGGGAGTATAGGTCACCAGATTCTTTGTTAAAAAGACTTTCATACTATTTAATAGGAATATCCACAGCATTCCATTCATTTTTGCACAAAAGTCAAAGGATTACCATTCTCTCCTCACATTTCAAGCTTCACACAAAAGCTCTTGTCCACAAACTCCTTCATAAACAGCCATATTAAACATCTTGGCCATGTACAATTATGGATTAACATGAGTTCTGAAATCTTTCAACATGTTCATTCACCAGAACGAACATATCACCAGGAGCGTTAGTCAAATGGGGAGGAGGGATAAAGACCACCACAACAGACACATGACAATCCAATGGGAGACTGCATTTTGCATAAGGTAAATAATAGCAGATCTTAATGGATTTTCCCTATCAATTTCATTTTACCTCCTGCAATTATTTTTAAGTGAAGGGAGATTGTAAATTGAGGGTTTCAAGCACAAACACTCTTTACAACACAATTTCAGAACCATGGTGATGCAGCATCAAGGCATGACAAGGACAGCTGAAATAGGGAGCTGGGGGAACGTTCGATGATCACTGCATTTCATGGAAAGGGAGAGCGTAAGGGCAACAGCATTAGAAACCAATAACAATTGGGCTCTCATAGCTCCCATGATGAGGAACTATGCCTGCCTAGATAACCTCCAAACAGGAGGTGGCAAGAGAAACTAGGTGTTAATACAACTTTTTTCTTGAAATGATAGAAGGGAGCAAAGAAGGCTGGTTTCCATTAGGCCATCCAGTGTTAGGTTAGGATTGCTTCCCTTAAAAGGGATAAATTTCCCTAATTTAGTCTTTAAAAAAAAACATGCTTCTACATAGTTAGACTATTTTGATATGGAAAAGGTAGGGATTTTTACTAGTAAGAAGAACACTTTAAAATAATGTTCTAATCATACTGGAGAGTTTTAAATTTTCCCTACACTCATTGAGACTTCATATTATATAATGTATATAATACAAATTACATAATACATATATGAAAATATTTTACATTACACTCTTTGACCTATGTTCCTTTACTCAGATTTGCATGAAAGATTTTAGCTCCTGTGTAAATTTCTAACTACAATGAAGAGAAAAAATAGAAAAGGTGTGTTTGAAGGTGCAAGGTTGGGTCATCTAAGTCTTAAATGAAGAGAAAGGAGTACTTAAGAAAGGGGAATAAAAGGACAGAAGACACCAGAGAATTCATATGCAGGTAGAATAACAATGTTACAAATAGAATCCAAGAAAATAACTCATATTGATTGGGTGCTTATTGTTTTGCCAAGCACTGCATTAAAGGCTTTAATAATAGCCATAAGAATAATAAGAAAAATAGTTGACAATTATTGAGTGCTAGAACGACCAACTGTCCTGTTTTACATGGGACCGAGGGGTTTCCCAGGATGTGTGACTTTCGGTGCAAGACTGGAAGAGTCTCAGGCAAACTGGGATAAGAGTGTCCCCTCTGGGCCAGGCCCCTTTTACCCTAGGAGCAACCCTATGAAATAAGTCCCGTTATCATCTTCATTACATAGATGAGGAAACTGAGGTTTTAAACTCATCTAAAGCTCACAGCAGGCCTAGGACTTGGGAAAATGTACAGGCATACCTTGGAGATATTATGGCTTCAGTGCCAGATAACTGCAATTAAGCAAATATCGCAATATCGCAATAAATGAGTCACACAATTTTTTGGCTTCTCAATACATATAAAAGTTATGATTACACTATATTGTAGTCTCTTAAGTGTGCAATAGCATTATGTCTTTAAAAACAATGTACATACCTTAATTTAAAAATATTTTTTTTGCTAAAAAATGGTAACAATCATCTAAGCCTTTAGCATGTTGTACTTTTTTTTTCTGGCCGAAGGTCTTGCCTCAATGTTGATGGCTGCTGGCTGATTGGGGTGGTGGTTGCTTAAGGTTGGGGTGGCTGTGGCAATTTCTTAATATAAGAAAACAATGAATTTTGCTACATCAATTGACTCTTTCTTTCTTGAAAGATTTCTCTGTAGCAGGCAATGCTGTTGTATAGCATTTTACCCACATTAGAACTTCTTTCAAAATTGGAGTCAATCCTTTCAAACCCTGCCGCTGCTTTATCAACTAAGTTTATGTAATATTCAAAATCCTTTGTTGTAATCTCAACAATGTTGACAATTATCTTCACCAGGAGTAGATTCCATCTCAAGAAACCAATTTCTTTGCTCACCTATAAGAAGCGACTCCTTATCTGTTCAAATTTTATCATAAGATTGCAGCAATTCAGTCACATATTCAGGCTCCACTTCGAATTTTTGATCTCTTGCTATTTTCACCACATCTGCAGTTACTTCCTCCACTGAAGGCTTGAACCCCTCAAAGCCACCCTTGACGGTTGGAATCAACTTCTTCCAAACTCCTGTTCATGTTGATATTTTGACCTCCTCCCATGAATCACAAATCTTCTTAATATCATCTAGAATGGTGAATCCTTTCCAGAAGGTTTTCAATTGACTTTGTCCAAATCCATCAGAGTTATCACTATCTATGGCAGTTATAGCCTCAAGAAATTCATTTCTTAAATAATAGGATTGGCAAGTCAAAATTACTCCATCCTGCAGACTGTATATTGAGTTAACAGGCATGCATCTGGTTGTACATCTCCATCAGAGCTCTTGCATGGCCAGGTGTCAATGAGCAGTCATGTTTTGAAAGGAATCTTTTGTTCTGAATAGTAGGTCTCAACAGTGGGCTTAAAATATTCAGGAAACCATGTTGTAAACAGATGTGCTGTCATCCAGGCTTTGTTGTTCCATTTATAGAGCACAGGCAGAATAGATTTAGCATAATTCTTAAGGGTCCTAGGATTTTCAGAATGGTAAATGAGCATTGGCTTCACCTTAAAGTCACCAGCTGCATTAGCCCCTAACAAGAGAGTCAGCCTGTCCTTTGAAGCTCTAAAGCCAGGCATTGACTTCTCCTCTCTTGCTAGGAAAGTCCTAGACAGCATGTTCTTCCAAAGTCAGGTAGTTTTGTCTACATTGGAAATCTGTTGTTTAGTGGAGCCACCGTCATCAATGGTCTTAGCTAGATCTCCTGGATAACTTGCTGCAGCTTCTACGTCAACACTTGCTGCTTCACCTTGCACTTTGATATTATAGAGATGGCTACTTTCCTTAAACCTCATAAATCAATCTCTGCTAGCTTCAAACATTTTTTCTGCAGCTTCCTCAGTCGGACTTCACAGAATTGAAGAGAGTTAGGGCTTTGCTCCAGATTAGGCCTTGGCTTAAGGGAATAATGCCATGGCTGGTTTGATCTTCTATCCAGACCACTAAAAATTTCTCCAATTTAGCAATAAGGCTGTTTTGCTTTCTTATTATTTGTGTATTCACAGGAGTAGCACTTTTAATTTCCCCTTTCCTTTGCATGCATAACTTGGCTAACTGTTTGGTACAAGAGGCCTAGCTTTTGGCGTATCTTGGCTTTCAACATGCCTTTCTCACTAAGCTTAATCATTTCTAGCTTTCCCTTTTAAAGTGAGGGACTGAGAGGCATGGGACACCTCCTTTCACTTGACAATCTAGAGGCCATTGTAGGGTTAATAATTGGCCTAATTTCAAAATTGTTGTGTCTCAGGGAATAGGGAGGCCTGAGGAGGAGAGAGACAGGGAAGGGCTGGCCAGTGGAGCAGTGAGAGCACACACATTTAAGTTCACCATCTTATACGGGCCTGGTTTGTGGCACCCCCATGCAATTATAATAGTAACATCAAAGATCACTGATCATAGATCACCATAACAGATATAATACTCATGAAAAAGTTTGAAATAATGTGAGAATTACCAAAATATGGTACAGAGACATGAAGTGAGTATACGCAGTTGCAAAAACGGCACTGATAGACTTGCTGGATGCACGGTTGCTACAAACCTTCAACTCGTAAAAAAAAATGCAGTATCTGCAAAGCGCAATAAAGCAAAGTGCAATGGCACAAAAGAAGCCCAGGTGTTATGAGTAACTGCTCATGCTCTCTCAGGTCAGCATGCGTCAGGGCAGGTACTCAAATCAAGCAGTCTAACTCCCATGCCTGCATGCTTCCCTGTGGCATGATCTTGCCTCCTGGTTAAGGCTGGGAGCATCTGCTTGCATCAAGAGAAAGGGGCCATTCATCCCTGGCTAGAATATAGATGCCTTTGTTATAGTTAGATGGTGGATTGATACCGGTAGGTAATATTAGTGAATTCTAAGGATCTCAGATGTAAAACAGCAGGATGCCTTAACTTGTTGAGGGAATCAGTGTCCCTGGTAGCCCAGGAAAATGTTGGGCTTTTTTTTTCATGCTCCCTCTTTTGGTGTTTTTTTTCTATCTACTTTGTCTAGGGGTATTTAACTAGGCATAGGGTAATGTGCCTTGCAGTGGAAAATGGGACCATTGGGAAATTGGAAGAAGGAAGAAAGAAAGGAAGTACAGGAAGGAGAGAGGAAGGTATGGAGGGAGGGAGGGAGGAAGGGAAACTGGGAAAGAGCGAAAGAAGGAAGAAAGAGAGAAAGATAGCAGGAAGGCAGGCAGGAAGGAGAAAAAGCCCAGAAATAGATAAGAGTAGCCAGATTTTATCTACAAATATGGCACAGTGGATTGATTCCTTACTAAATCCTGATAACTTATTTTAAATCAGTACCAAGACCAAGCACGTCTAGATTAGTGTTTTTCTTTTAGCCAATAACCAAGCCTTGTCGCTCTCCTTTGGCAAATTAACCTGATTTAAATTTCTAAGGCAACGCTCCTAATAACCATCCATAAAAGAATGTATCTATGCTGATTGACCTGACTCTGCAAGTCTAATCTCATGAACCAACAAAATCATCTATAACTTGGGCTAGAGCCATACTTGGGAAGCAGCAGCCAAATATTACAGTTCATCTTTCACTTAACCCATGTGTCAGCATTTACTACAATGTTATATACAACTCAGGCACTTAGCAAAATGTTCTCTGGAGACACAACACAATTCATATTGCATTATTTCTAACCTAATAATGAGGGCATTTCAGAGTGATTAGGGGAAAAAAATGAGATGGCATTAAAATTATAAAGATTACCCTGTAGTATTTTAACAGCCTAGGTTTACTGTTTTTCTTTTACCTATTGCATTTTTAAATAATAAGAATAGTATAATTAATGGTGATAGCTACAATGTCTTGAATGGCTTCCATGTGTCAAGGACTAGAAGAAATGTTGGCTGGCTTATCTGTGTGTATGTATGGACAAACCTGAGTAGAATGGGAAGTGCTGTCATATAAAAGCCTAGGTGAAGGATGAAAAAAAAAATCCTCTTTCTCCTCTGGCTCAGTAACTTCTCAGGTTTTATAGACTGAAAATTTTAGGCAATAGTTATTGTTTTGGAAAAGGAACATTTATATGGATATTCATTTTAACCCCTTTCATTTATTAAGTGTCTAGCCTTATTGATGCTATATTTTTAAAGCACAATGTTCACCAGTGGGTTTCACATTTCTAAACGTGTTCTATTTTATGATTTATTTCTTTGAAGAAACCTCATCACAAGTCATTTCATGGAAAGGAACTTCTATTATTTACGTTGCATCTCATTAAGGTTTAATATCCATCTTCTAAATTTCATCCTGAGATTAAATATTTGACTTTTATGAGGGCACTAAAAGAACAAGGATATGTCACTTTCATTTTGGGTCTGAAAACATCAAAATCTTCCAACTTATTCAACCTGAGTGTTGATAAAAAGATATTTTAGCTGTTATAGATACTAGCCCAACAGAAAAATCAGTATGCTCTGAGAAGACTCTTTAAAATGTGTCAGCTTTGCCCATTGCCCTATCAAAGTTGATGACCAAATTTGCTCCCTAATTATAAACTTATGCTCTTCACAACATGAGGAATAGAAGATTCTGAGAAGCAAATCAATCAAGTAAAGGTCACTGAACAAAAGTAATGCAAATGACTAAAAACCCCAAATCATGAGATAAGGTGGTGAGCTAAAAGAGTCGCCTGCTGATACCCAAGTGTCAATTCCAAGAACCCCTAGGAATTTAAGTAAAAAATGTATGCAAAGCATCTAGCAATATATCTGGCACATAGTACATACTCAATAAATGGTAGCTTTCATCATTATCATTCTTAATAGTAATTTCTCATAGCATGGTGAATTGAACAGTGAATCTCTGGTCCTAAGAGGAGTTAAAATCTAGCTTCTTATTTTTATCTTGAGGATTAATGTGATTTGCTTAAAATCTTGATCCCTAAACCGCAAAAGGGAGACAAAAAGGTTGATCTTACTTATGCATTTAGTTTATCCTAGTTATACCTGAAATTGAAGGAAAAAAGGAATAGAATCCTCACTATTCAGAACATGTTTTTCTATTGGAATGTTGCAGAAAAATATAATAACTTGAGGGTTTTCAACTATCCCCCAAAACTTCTATACCAAGAATTGACTAAAGGTACTTAAACTCTAAACTTCTAGACTCCATTTTCAAATAAGTAAATAAATACTAAATTAAATTAAATTTTAAAAATTATCTTGTGTGGTTTCTCAGGAGGAATTATTTTTAGAGCTTATTATTCAAATTAACTCATTACTGAGATATTTGATCACACATATTGCATAATAAGAGTAAACCTAGCTACCTTTTATCCACTATTTACCACCAACAAGCATTGTTAAATATTTGACATGCATTATCTCAATTAATCTTCATAGCAATCCTTTAAGGTGGGTTATACTGTCCCCATTTTCCAGAGGCACTAAGGCCAGTAAGTGATAGTATGGATCCTATTTAGAAAACGGACTAAATATTTGGTCTGAGAGAGGGATGGGCCATCGCCAAGGAAACAGATTCTAGAATCATACTTTCAAGTTTAAACCCTAACCTTTTCATCTTGGCCAAGCTGTTTACTTCCCTCTCTGCCCTTAGTTACTTTGTCTGTAAAATGCGAAAAATAATAGCGCCCGATTCGCAGGATTGTTTTTAGGATGAAATGTGTCAACACGTGCAAAGCACTTGAAAGAGTTCATGGCCCTTAGTCAGCAGTTGAAACATCTTGGCTGTTATTATTATTGTCTAGCTCTAAATCTGGGCCTTCATAAGCTATGCATTTGTATTTCCTTTTAACTTTCTTTCCAGAAGGCAAACATCGTTTGGCTATTGTGAAGGGGCTAGCATTCTTTTAACAACATGAGCTTCTTGGATCTATATAATGCCTCCACAAACGTTGTCTCAATTGATCCTAATACTCTGCCCAAGGCTGTGCAACTCTTAAGAGGATGAGCTAGGCCTTGGCCCCAGGACTTGGGGCTCCAGATCATATGATCTTTCTCTCTTAGAAGAAAGAATGCTGGGATTTATCTTTTGGCTCTGTTTAGTTAAACAACATAAAATAACTGAATGAAAGAATATAACATTCAGTTACATATCCAGATGTTTCTACCAGTATGAGGCCAAACATCTGGCTGATTAACTGGATTCTACTTTTTTTTTTTTACCCTGACATTGGGCAACGTGTCAAAAATGATTGATGAGAAACAGAAGAAAGGAAAGCATACAGAAGGAGCTGTTAACAAGAAAAATACTTTGCTAAATAAAAGATGGCATGGACTTTGCTATCATCACCTGCACCAGCAATTTATTTATAACCGACGTCAATAGCCCTACTGGGGAATACAATCTCGCTTAACTTGTTCTACCATTTTGACACCTCCAACTCGGAAATGTAATTTAAAATAAAGATTCATGGAGCTAATATCCCTCTTGCTTCAGACTATTAAAGTGCCTATTGTTCTCTCAGCTTGGAGGGGGGTGACAGTCTGCATGTATAAATGGATACATGGATGATATAATGTTTGATGTAAACACTGCCAGCTTTTAGTGATTCCCAATGCTTGCAGACTATGAAGTCAAAAAAATCCATTCTGTATAAAATGCCTTATGATTTAAAATAAGTCACAGTGGGTACTTTTTCTATACATACTGAGATTTCCCCACAGAGTCAAGAACAGAACCACAGATTATTACTTTATGATAGTAATAACTATTGAGCACTTGCCCTGATTCAGGCATTTTGTTAGCATGTGTTGTATCAGTGAGGTAGGTAATCTTACTATCCTCATTTTATAGATGAGGAAACTGAGATTTAGAGGTATTAAGTGACTTGTCCATTGTCTCATATCTACTAAGACTTTGTATTTCCAGTTGCCAAATGATAAAAAGGTTCAATCCAGTTGCCAAATGATAAAAAGGTTCAATCAAAGATTGAACACACAGATTGAAACGTAGTTGCATTTAATGTGAAAGAATCACAGAATTTTAAGCCTGGACATAATGTTTAGAGAACAATTAATCCAATACTGATATTTAGAGATGATAAAACCAAGGCTCATGAGGTCATGATTTGTCCTAGATTATACATTTCACTAGAAAGAGAACAAGAAATCCACACCATGGGTATCTCTTTTTTTTTTCTGCCAACATATTATTTCATAAACATCCAATTAAGTGCAAATGTACTTTCTAGAAGTGAAGATATCCATTATAATGCAGTGTTATATTATCGGCCTAATTTGATCAGATAGACCAGCCCCTGGGAGGATTTGATGGAGAAACCAGATGCCTAGGAGGTTGTTAGAGGAGGCAGCAGAGACCATTCCTTAAGAACATCAGCAGTTCAGTTAGTCAGTCCTGCGTTGGGGTCCTGGCTTCAGAATTCATTGCCATGTGGCGCTGGACAAGCAATTTAATCTCTTTAAGCCTCAGTTTCTTCTTCTGTAAATTGGGAAGAATAAGAGCATTAATGTGATAGAGTTGATGTGAACATCAAGGAAGATAACATACATGAAGAGTTTTATAGCACATGGTGTCTTTTAAGTGCTCAGTTAACGTTAGCACTCATCATCATTCCTAGCGAGGAAGGCATACAGATCTGGGTAGACAGAGTACTGCAGTGGAAGGCCTGACATTGAAAGGAGGTTTGGAGCCAGAGGCTCTGGGGCTAAGCTCTCCTTCACTATTCTTTATCCATAGACAATCAGCTTACGGTACAAGAAAACCAAGGAGATGGGGTTTTCAATTGTCACTACTAAAAATCCTACAAAAACACAACTCACACCCTTTACCCTAGCATGCATCAGAGACCGATCTGAGCTGTGCAGCACATGCACACAAACTGGTATATGCAGAATAGGGAGTTTATGAACTTCAGTATAAAATGACAAACCTGATGGATCATCTTTGGTCCAGATGCATGCTAGTCCAGACAAAATCTCCATGATGTATTCACTTGGCCATCTTATAACTCAAACTCCAGAGTTTCACAGTAGAACAGATGCTATTTAATTCAATTCTCCCATAAATTTTAGTTCTTTAACATTCGAAATCATGCTTAATAAGGTTTGTGCCTTTTCATCACTCTAGTGAAAGGAGGATTCCTTTTTTAAAGACACATATGGAAATCAATCCCCCCAATTAATGTACTCTTGAATCTTTGATCATAAAGTGTTTTGATATAACTCTGTTTAAACACTGAATTTCTTTGAATTTTAGATTCCAAAGTTCAAAAAAATTTAAGGAACTCCTCTAGCTTTTAGCATCTCGGTGTTTGGGGAAGCTTCCAGATAATTTGTCTAGTATGAAATGTAAGTCATAATTTATGGGCTTTCAGAACAAGAGACTGAGAGGTTTCCGCACTCATTTATTTTTACTGTTCTTTCTCATTCATTTTTCTTTGCACAGTCCAATATGTTCTTTGGAAAGAGGTCTATTTCTCCTTCTAGCATCCCATCCATGTTTCCCTAATGGGGTTCACTGGAATTCTGTCAATAGTAAAGTGTTTTTTTTTTAATTTTACAATTTCAGAGACCACATTTTTGTACTTTCTAAAATTTGACCCTTTCAGCACGTCCTCCCTGACACAGATTTCTCTAGTTTGCTGGAGAAATCATAGCATAGGAATTGAAACAAAAGGTAATTGTGCTGAAAATCACATGTTAAGAAAAGTGAGATGTTTACTACACTTCAGAAAATCCATAAAGCAATTTGCTCCCTTCACTTTTCATGGCAATCTATGCTAATTTAGATAATGATAATTAATGATTTGCTGCAGCAAATGATAGAAATAAATCTATAAAATTTACCTTATTGATCGGCCATTTTCAATTAAATTAAAAGGAACATTAATCAACTCCACTAAGGAAATGATAGAAGAACATTTTCTACTAAGGTTGTTTGATAGGGGGTGGAGAAGTCACCTTTTGAAATGTGACAGAGTACATAGTGACGAGGGCCACACAGAGCTGCAGTAACTGATAATGCAGAAGTATAAGCAACGCTATATATTTCTTTGTTGCAAACCCAGTAATATGAAAACCCTGGCTCATTTCCATGTTGTGGTAATTGCCCTACTCTAAGTGATGAATTAAGAAGATTAACTATAAAGATAAGTACCAAAAATGTACTTAATTTAGGAAATTTCAGCTATTTCTACTCTTTGTCCAAATTAAAGTAAAATACCTGTCTGTGCTTTAATTGGTAAGAAAACATTAGGGAGGAAAGTCTATTTTTGTCACATAGTTGAATGGGAGTCAACTAATAATTACAAATACAAGAGAACATTTTCTCAGGGCAGGGTACCAGTATATTAGAATGATCCCATGGCACTACTGAAAATGATGGAAAAACTGCAGTGAAGCCCCTCTCAGCAGTACACTGGCATTTGAAATATTAATGGAACAAGGAAGCACAAAGGTTATGTAAAGCTTAAAAGGCCATGGAAGAAGAAAAATCTAATTAGAAAATTATATATAAAGGTTTAATTCAAATTATATGCTTAGAAATAGACTAGGACTGGAGTGAACACTGGACTCTCAAAAGTTGTTTGTCAACGGTCTTAAGTCGGGAGAAAATGCTCAGGAATGCCTTTGACATATTTCTAAACCCTCTGGAGGTAGATGTAGTATTTTTAGCATGTATGAATCAAGATTTGCAGCACTTTGTTCATCACTTTCACCCAGCAGCATTTCCGCAACAACATCAAGGAGGTTTCAAGTGCTACTGAAAAGGGGAATGTTGCCTCATTCTAAACACTGTTCCAGAGAATTGCTGAAAACTCAATGAAAATGACACTGAATAATCACTTTATCACACAGCTTAATGAGGTCTTTGCTGAAACTCGATCAGATTAATAGTTTATGACATTAAGTACTATTTCTTTCTATTTTTTAATTTCAAAAACCTCTCCAAATTAAAAAAAAAAAAGACCAAAAAACAATGATCTCTCAGAAACTTTCAAAGTAATTGCAGGGAGTTTGGATTTTTATTTAAATCCCAAAGAAATTTATCTTCTCTTTTCTTAAGAGTAAAGGTAAGGGTAGTAGAAAAAGCTTAGTCATGTTCCCTTTCCCTAAAATGCTCTAGGTACCCATTGAAATCTTTAAATTCAACAGTCTATCTAACTCCAATTGAAGCAACTCCTCAAAATGCTCACTGAATAATCCAGGCCTCAATGATTTTACATTTGTCTAAAATGCTGTGGCGTTCTATACTACACTAATCTAGTACCATCTTAGGTTATTGCGAGTCTACTATACACCAGATGCTATTTTTAAAAATCGGGGACAGAGTGATAAACCAGACAGATAGAAACACAGACCTCATGATCTTTCCATTCAAGTGAGGGAAGATATATAAGATCGGCCTATATAAGGTATAAGTAGGACATTTTTAGATAGGGTAGTCGGGTAAAATATCTTCAGAGAAATGATATTTAGGTGAAAGTGAAATGATGAGAAGGAGCTATCCATCCAAGTAGATGGAAAAGCATTTCACACAGAAACAATGGTGAGTTTTGTGGCACCTTAAAGAAGAGGAAGGTTAGAGTGGCCACAGGCAGTGGCTCCACGGGCAGAGTGGGAGCACGTGCCATCCCAGCCTTGGGCAGTGCGTAGCTCATGGGAGGACCTCCAGGCAGCACGGAGGAGTCGGGATTTTTACTTTCAGTGCTTTGGGATTTCATTGGAGCTTTTTTGAGCAAGGGAGGCTTCTAGGAGCACTTTACATTGCCAATTGGAGAATAAACTGCCACGAGGCAAGAAATGGAAGCAGGGAGATCAGTTAGGGAAATATAGCTATAGACTATGTGAGAAATTAGGGTGCTCCCTGCCAGGTTGATGGAAGCAGGATCCATGAGCTGTAGTCAAACTGGAGATGTACTTTGGAGGTAAAGCGGACGGATCTTCTGATAGATTAGGGACAGAACTGAGTTCTTATACTTTTCCAATAACCTTAACAAAGCCATCCTGAGGGGAGGAACTGTGTCACAGGTCTCTTGTGACCCCACACTACCCTCCTGGTGCTGAGGATAGGGTTTAGAGAACATATATCAGTACACTTTCCCCTACCCTCTTAATTTAACTAGTGTCTGCTCCCTTGCTGTCAAAGTGGGAATGAATATTCTTATCTACCCCTAGAATCTGAATATGTTCTGGAAATATGTGGAACATGAAAGGATTTTCAATCTCTTCCAGACAAAATACACAAATTTGCTTTTAACACTCAGGCTTTTCCTTTATTTAAGAGCCACAGACACTATCAGGCAAAGATTTTCACCAACATTCTAGCAGGTAGACAGACGTTGCGAACACTCATCCAATAGAGAAATTTAATAAAAACAGCAAAGATGCAGTTACATTGGAAATGTTTACTTGTCTTCTTGGTGAGTAGAGGACATACTTTAAAGAATTGTGAAAGCATATTAGAAGAAGCCCACAAGAATCTACAACACAGAAATTATATTTAGAATAATATATATATAATTGAATAATTGACTTTCTCCATAATATACATCTCCATGATATTTCTCCATGAACCATAAACATCTTAGCCCTTCAGCTCCCGCCCACCCACCAGCTTTCCAGGTACCTTCTTCACAAACCAGAACTCCTTTAACATGAGGCAGGAATTATTATCTCTCTTCTACACATGTAGGCTCTGAAGTAGAAAAAACTCACAAATGAAGTATCTGGGATGGTGACACTGATTTGCTGGCTTCATCTACATCTCTTGTGGGTTTTTTACTTGCTGCATGGTGTTGAGATGCAGCTTGAAAGAAGTAGCACAAGTAAAGCACTGGACAGGGTTAGACACCAGGGAAAGTTGGATGGTTGGACATTTTTACTTCTCTCCTTGGAATTTAATTTCTCTGATTTCCATTTTGGGGACCCATGAGGAAAACTGCCCTAGCTCCAGGGATAGAGTATACAGTCTAAGTAGATCACATTTGTTTGGGATTGGTCAAGTCAGTCCAATCTCAATCAATCTCAAAATATATTCCTGAGATTTGATGGGACAAAGGTTCTATTTCTATCCAACTCAAAATGAATGAGAACCAGGTAGCCCTTTAGTTTCTGCCCACCATCTGAGAAGCACGTGAGATCCAAACTTGATATAAAGTCAATACCAAAAAAAGACAGAGAAAAGAAAGAGAAAAAATTAGTGCCCAAGGTGACATCTTTGCATCCTAGATCAAATCTCACCTGAAGTGAGTCAGATGTTCTATTCAGTTACACGATTCGGTGATTTGCTTTTATTGATTGGGGCAATTTAAGTCAGATTTGCTGTTCCTTGCTCTCTAAGGCATCCTAACTAATTCAGGTAGAGACTATGGGGATAACTCAGCTCAAGAGGACAGAAGTCCAAAGAGGTCCCAAGGGAAAATGAGTAGAAATCCGCCAATCCAATGGTTCTTAAATTGTTTAGATCCCAGATGCCATGAAAATTTGGTTAAAAAATACAATAGGTCCTCTTTTTGGAGGAAAAAATACTTGTACACACACATACAAACTTTTGCTTACAATTTCAGAGAAATCAAAGGGTCTCTGAAGTCTTTCATAGCATTTGTTATGAAGCCAAATAAATGTATTTGGTTTGGAAGAGTAGCCAGGTTCTAATCTAAGAAGAGCCAGCCTGGGGACAGCCCGGTGATGCTGGTTAACGGACAAATATCTGTATCTGTCTACATTTTAGAGGCTGACAACTTCAACCTTGTTAAACAGACGGGTCCTTGCTTTCACATTGCCTCCTCCAATGTCTCTGCACCACAGAATTAACAAGAGTCGGGTCAATCCAATTACCCATCGGAGAATGTGCCCAGTGGATGAAACTGCTCCCCACCCCCCAGTTATGCCACTGATTTGGTTCCTGGTGCAGAGGCAAAGATTTTTCTTTAGCTGGAGTAAGAATATTCATTACATCCAGACAGAAACCTCTCCATTCTAATTTCTAAGCACAGGCCACAAATAGTGGGAAGCCTTGTAAACGCTGACATTGGATTTCAATTATCATCATATTCGAAAACCTCATACCTTATTTTTCAGTTTAATTCTGCCTTACAATTTGCCGTGGCATTGTTCTCCTTTCTTCCTTTGCTTTGGGGTCTACTTGGAGCCACCACAGAGATTGACTAAGCTTCACCAGACTTCATTATATGAGGCTAACGTTAAGGCACATCCTTCACAATGGCAGAGTAAATCACTGTCTTCACACCTACAGGTTCCTGCAGACCTTCAACAATTAAGAGGTTAATAACAAATTATTTAGCTTCCTACCCTGGTAACAACCACCCTCATTTTCTGAATTTGAAGTTCAAGCAGTTTTAGATATTTGCCTAGTTCAACTTCCCTCTCTGAGAAGAATGAATGGTTAAAGCGGTGCTCCTCAAACTTCAGTGTTTGTATATGAATCCCCTGGAGCTCTTGGTAAAGTGCAGATTCGCACTCAGTAGTTCTGAGGAAGGGCCCGAAAGTCTGCATTTTTAACAAGCCCCCGGGACGCTGACGCTGCACCCCCGGCCTGCATATTGCACTTGGAGTGGCAAGGGCTAAAAGGATTTGCTACGCCAGGTCTTACAGCTTGCCTCCCCCACACACCCACCTGTGGTACTGAGGCCCAGCAGGAGATGCTCACTAAGGACTTGGTGACTTGCTGCTTCCAGTGATGGAGATTACCTGGGCACTAACTAAACAATGGAGCCTTCCAGTGTCCTACCTATAAATGCTTGGCATGTAGTGACATTACAAGACATGCATCTATGACTAAGTTTTAAGGGGCTTGTTTGTATAGGTTTAATCATTTCCAAAAAGCACCCCTCCAAGCTTAAAGAGACCCAGATCCAAAGACCGCTCAGGCACCTGTATTGAGATCCACATTGTAACCCAGAAAACACTGCCCGTTAAAACATTAGCACAATTCTCATTTTATCTATTTTCTCTGCAGTTCACTTTGACCTAACACAACTCCTGAAATTTCT
>PVKH010001662.1:0-29631 GCA_004027955.1 Chaetophractus vellerosus
CTGCCATTCCCTGCTTTGCCATTTGGATCTTCTATACTTTCCTAAATGTATTAAAATAACAACTAAAATTAACTAAAATTAACTAGAAGAAGATACAGGCCAATCATGACAGATATTTATGAGTGTTAAAATTATATGGCAGCTTAGCCTAGTGGTTAAGAATACAGTTTTTGAAAGCCTGTTACCTATGATGGAAACAGATTCTGTCACTTAGCTGTCTGTGTCCATATTATTTAAGGACTGCACACCCCAGTTGCACACCCCAGTTGCACTATCTGGAAAAAAAGTCTGAGAAAGACAAATGAATTCATATTTGTGAATGTATTAAAAGAGGGAGCTTTTTGTGTACTTATATGATATTATTGGAGCAAATGAGTAAAGAAATATAAATATATATGTGTTAGAGATACAGAGAGAATCTTTTAAAAGTAAGAGCTATTCAAACAAAGTATTACCTGTAAAGGATTATTTTCCCTTCCTGTGGTGATGTGTCTATCACTATTTACCCTTTGCCTTCTACTAAGATTTTTGTGTCCATTCTTGCTGAAGTAGGTCTTCCAGTGATTTCATTAAATTTCTTTGAGTTCATAATAATGCTGGTTCTCCTGCCACTGCTTGTAACAAATCGAGATTGCTAATACAATAGCTCAGCAGGAGGTTAGGGGTTACTGAAATAAAATTACCACTCTAATGAGGATTAGTTTTCAGGTAGGCCTGTTAACAAACTGGATGTTCAGAGAGTGGGTGTTTTTGTTAAAAGATTTGTTCTTGCTAACAGTGGTGCTGTGATGGCTTCTAGATTGCAGGAATGCACCAAAGAGTACCCTGAGGTTAAGGCAGAATAGAATAAAATGAAGAGAAACAATTAAAATGGGGCTTCTGTTAGGTCCATTTGTATGTTGTGAGATTTGAAACAATTCCAGTAATATCTTTAGATTATATAAGTGATGAGGATTAAATTTCTCAGTAATAATTTTAATATAGATACTGTTACTAAATATTCCAAAATTAAGACTGTCATTGAGAAATATATGGGGTAGGCAAGCCTAGTAAATCTTGTAAAGTTTCATATCACTCTAACTTCATATGGCTTGTTAAGATAGTATACATTAAACACATAAAGAAAGTCTTTAATTTGAACAAGTTATCCAATATTTTAATATCCCATGAGATATGCAATTATTAACTCATTTATACAGTATTTTCCATTGTAATCAAGGATTACTACATAGGACTCTGACTAGATCCTTTACATGTGTTGGTCCTGCACTGGGACATGTTGTAAAAGTCATGTAACTTAGAATCAGTTCAATGACCATCCAATTTGGAAGCTATTCTTTTACAAACAAAACAATTCAATATCATGAAGAATTAAAATTTACTTTAAAAATTAATAATATGTAATTACATATTCTGTGTATGCTGCATGATTTTATGTATATATATATATATATATAAAATTTTGCTTCCTAGAAATTCACCAGTCAATTATGTTATTATCTCTTCTTAGATCTCTCTGGGTATCCACATTTTTCTCACAGCAGTGCTTGAGTTAGGCATCAATAGGAATTGGTGTATGAGTTGAAAAAACTGTTGTAATCCTTCATACAGTGAATGAATACGTGAATTGGGAGACTGGATTAAGTTGGTAAACTACGTTTACCACTCTACTTCCCCTCGTATTCCAAATCTGTTAACACGCCAACAACAGTGACAATAATGATAAATATAATATTGCTGGAAAGCAAGAATGGATGTCAGGAGTGGTCCCAAAACTTGAGGAGTTCATCCAGATAAAAAGCAGGATGTAATCCAAAGAATAGTAAGTGGAGACTATGATGGCCTGAAGAGCTACAGAAGAAAACTTTAGTAGTTATCTCCAAACATATGTGTGAAAAGAGAAAAAGGGACTTCGGGTTTCAACTCTGAGACTTGTAAATTATCACTCTGTCCTTATAGAAAGAAAGCAAAGGTGAACAAACAGAAAATCAAGATTTTTTTTGTACCCGTCTAAGAACTGAAGTTACAGAGCAAAATGTCACACCAATATCTGGACAGGAAAATCCAAAGAGTCATGGTAAGATCAGCATGTGTTAAATATAAGCTGCATGAGCCGTAAACTGTTAAGAATAATTAGATGGCAATTTTGATAAATTGCTGGAAGTTGAGTGAGGACTAGCATGGAGTCAAAAACTCCTATGGCCACAGTCTTAGGGGTGCCCCCACACTTTTGTGGATTGTACCTAGAGACTTTTTACACCTTTTAAATATTTTCTCAAACTAAAGTCTTAGAAATCCTTAAATACATTTGCTTATCTTTCCTTTTCACTTTACTTATTATGTGGCATTAACGTTTTATGGTGCTAGCAATCTCAAAAACCTGTTTTCATTTAAAATGAGTAACTCAAATGCTATGAAATAAAAACGCACACTTTTTTTCTTTATTCTATTGGAAAGTGGTATTAAGAATACCACTGATTCTTAAACCCCTGTACAGGAAGTTATCCTCACATAGAAATAAACTAAACAAAGAAACAAAAGAACAACCACAATAAAAAGCCAACAACCCAAAAGAACCCTCAACCATTATCCCTTAAATATTGCTTCTACTTAAATCTATTTCCTATTTTTGGAATTCTTTTTATACTGATTAAATCTTTTATACCATCTCTTTGGCTTTTATCTATGCTTCACTCAGAATAGTTTCTCCTGCTCTCTCTTCTAGCTCAAAATTCTCTTTTTAGCTCCACCTATCTGTTGTTTGTTTTGGGTTATTTATTTATTTATTTATTTATTTATTTATTTTATTTAAATTTTTTATCTACCTATCTCTTTTAAGCCCATCTGCTGAGTTATTAATTTCAGTTTTACATATATATGTATGTATGTATATATAAAAATATGTAAAACCGTTTCAGAAATAAAAAAAGTTGAATTCACTTAATTTCAAGCTTTGTGCTAATATATTTGCACTGTTATTTCTATGGTTAGATACACCCAACATAATAGAATATTTAAAAGTTATGTTTTTTCACTATCATATTATTATCAGTTAAGTTTTTATGATTTCAACTAATTATTTATAATCGGTTTTGGAGGGCTTTTTCCCAAAAAGTCGTGTGACCTTGAAAGGCAATATTTATTAAGTTAAGAACATTTTAATATGTGGCACAGTTATTTGTTGCAGTGTAACACCTCTTCTGCCCCTCTCCTCCCCAGATTAGTAACACCATTTATATGTTCATAATTCTGTGATGTGTGCTGGGGTCTTGGTGGACATTTCTTCTATTGTTTTAGCCCAGAGTTTTTCATGGAACTGCAATCTTGAACTAACTAAACTGCTACTGGATCTCCAAAGAATGCTTTACTCACATGTGTGATTGCCTCTTGCCATCAGCCTCTGAGCCTCATTCATGATGTTATCTCTCCAGGAGGATAACTCCAGTATCTTGGGAGCAGCATTGTGAGAGTGCCATAAAGTGGGCATGTTTATCAAGTTACTGCTTGAGGAAATCATGGTTAGAGAGATTAAGTAACTTATCCAGGACCACAAAGCTTGAGAGAAGAAGAGCTGGAATTTAAACTTGGAAATCTGATTCTAGATAGCCCATCTTCTAGATGGGGGAAAAATACATGGAGAGGAAATTGAAGTTTATAGCAGCATTGCTCACCAAGGAAAAACAAACAAACAAAGTAAAACAATCAAACAAAAAACAGCATTAGCATTAGGTAAAGGTCTGAATAAGTTGTGGTACATTAACATCCTTGAAAACGAAAGAAGTCTGTGCCGCATGATATGCAATATTATATAGTCATTACTGAAATAGAGCTATAGTGTGAATTCATTAAAAATAATGGCATGAAGTTTTATCATATTTAAAATTTTTTAAACGTTAATATTAACCAAGTAAAATCCATTACAAAAACATGGAATATTAATACAAATAACTTTGAATAAATATACATAAGAACACATACTAATTTGTGTGTGTTGTGTGTATGCTTGTTTATTTTTGAATTTATGTGGAAGAGTGAACTATCAGAAGGGGAAAGCCAAACACAAAAGAAAAAAAAGTCCCGTATAAAATACATAATATGTGTGTGCATCCTTATAAAATAGTTTGTAGCTCATTTAATTAACAAATATACCACGATGATCCCAGTAATGAAAAAATGCTGATATTAAATGTCATTAATGTAATAAATAAATTTCAAAATGTTCATACATCAATAGTTCAAATAAATTTATTAGCATAATTACTATTATAACACCTGCGATTAGTAAGTAGTGGGAGAGACAAATTTTATTTAGAAAATAATAAGTACTAGGAAGAATATCTGAAGTGCCTAGACTTTTATCAGTTGGTGCTATGATAAAAAGTTATCTTTGATAAAAGGAGAGAAAATTTAGGAACTTCTGGAGCTAATCTAGGATGAAGAGAAGGACAAAAAGATGGGAAAAGAATACAAGGAAAAAGCCAAAGAAAGACTAGAAATCTGAATGATCTGTCATGGATTCCGATGCCTGTTGCCCCAAATAATTCATTAAATTAAGTAAGAAAACCAATCCCCCTTGAAAATAGTCAATTTGAGACATCTATACATAGAAACTTATTTTAAATAAATAATTTAATCTTAAATCTTTTCTTAGCTCTACAATTACTCACAGCTCATATAATCAAGACATGATTTTAAGTCTACTCAACATGTAGTTAACACATAATAAGAGTGTTTTTTTTCACAAGAAGCCTGTAAAAAATAATGTTTGAATTTAAAATGTGTTGATGTATTCATAAGGAAATAGCTTTGTATAGACAGGACTTTCTCTATAAGACTGTTATAATTCTAGTCTTTCAGTTTTCTTAGCTTTGAACTTTAGGGGCACAAGAACATTTTGTTAGATAAAATGTATCATTAGAATTTATTAAATGTTGTCATTCCAGCATGAACTTCCATAAAATTAAGTGATGAATAATAGTAGTAAACAAAATGCAAACTTGAGATATACAATTATCTATGAAATTACTTAGTGGGACCAGGAGCTTGACTTTAACTTTCAGTCCTTGTATTAAATTACTAGTTAAATATCCTTATGCCAATACGCTAATGAAAACTGAAGTGAGGCAAAAATCTTTTCATCTTTTCTAGGTGACAATTCTTAGAAATTCTTAATGTCTAGAAATAAGTTAAAGTTCTCAACTTATTAATAATCCATATCTCTAGTGAATGTGAGTTTTCATTATCATAATTCAAAAGAAAATTTTTTTCTGTTTTGTGAATTCAGATCCGAAGTTAACACTTGTTGCTTATAGATTAAGCTTCCTCGTAATTAACTGTTCAATTAACCTCCCAGGACTCCCATTTAAAGACTATAAATACAACTGCTGTAGCTATCTTTTTATCATAAGAAGAGATTTATAAATAATAAAATAACATAATCTTCATGGAAATAGATTAACATTATTTCAAAGATTAGGCTCTTACTACATTGCCAAGATAAGGTACATAATTAGTTGAAAAAGAATGAAAAATATAAAAGTACTTTTGGAATTTATAAGTTTCATGTGTCATTATAAAAACTTAAAATTGCTAAAGAATTCTAAAGGTGATATCTAAGAGATAAATCGAAGGAATTGTCATTGTTTGCATCATTGAGTTTGCTCAGTGAGTATTACAAGTGTAGCATATTAAATGATAAATGGATTTATCTAGGTCAAAGACTGTACTTTGAATCATCCTGAACATTTGCAAATCCATATTCCAGAGAGATATCAAAGTAATTAATATTAATGAAACGCTAATAAAGTCAGTATGTCCAGTTGAAAAAATTGGTTTTCACTTAGTTAAAAAGCACTTGTTCCAAAAGGAAAACTGGCATTTATATATGCTACATTTAATTCTTTTTACGTTTGAATATGCATGGTGACTTAGTTGTTATGAGTCTGTTTTAGTTTATGGTATCATGAAATGGCTGGGCTATGATTGTAATACTGTAATGCTTAGTGTACTTTTTATTAAAGAGAAAATCTAATTTTGAGGATACACACACATACAGACATGCACAAACAAACATATACCAATTAGATATCTTATTTTACTCTATCCTGAACAGAACCTACAATGAGCCAACCCAAATTTCATTTGAATCAAAAACCTTTCTCAATACAACTCTACCTCTGGCACTAGCATTTCAGCGTCTTAAGGAATTTGGTGTCATTTTTTTTCTTTTGATGGCTTACTTCTCTTGTATGTCCACATAAGATATCTGCCTATTTGCAACTTAGAAAGCATGGAGGATAGTCTCTAAAAGTAAACTTCATCTTCAGGTAGATTTTTCCTGTTCTTAGCTCTAATATGGTGCCTTAAAAACCCATATGGATTACAATTTTCTGCAGTGTCTTATTTTATATGACCACAATTAAAGCAGGGGATAAATAAGTCAGGATTTTGTAAAATTGTAGATATTAATCAAGGTATTATATTTCCAAAAGTAAACTGTTTTATGAGTGAAAATTGCCACTCTCCTCAAATGACTTCCAAGTTAAACATAATCTTAACCCATGACATACCAAAAATTAACAAAACATTGTTTAAAAGTAAATATATTAGTTAACAAATTTTAACTATTGCTTCATGACATCTAAGTGCCTATTAAAAACTCAATAATTAGGCAAATAAATCCCAACATTTAAATTTACTATAAAGGTCTCGGTGATATATTTGTGACTGCTGTGCTTTCCTCTCAGTAGTTCAGGAAAAATTATGCATATCAAATATATAAATAAATAGGTACTCTATGTACAGGGTCAAACAATCTCTTGTGGTTCTATAAAAAATGTGCGAACCATAGAGAATTTAGCAGAATAAAATTTGATAAAAATCAAGAAAGAGAATTAATCTCTTTTTCAGGCAAAAAGAAGAGGCTACTTCTTTATTATTGCTTGCCATTTAGAAGGGGGTCAAGGTTTATAACACTTGCTAACCTCACATTTTCCTGCTCAGGTATTAGACTTCACTCTTGCATTATGATTATTACTCATATTGATCCTGACTTCCTACAAAAAATTGATCCTAAGGCATTAGGATTCCTCTGTGAGAAGAAAATTACAAAACCCTGATCCAATAATGTAGTGATAAATGCCATCAAAGTATAAATGGCAGGAAGGCTTTTATCTCTTTTATCTATACATAGTTTCAGAGACCAAATTGCATTTGTGGTGTTGAGATATTCAGGGAGATCATATATCTTGATCTGATTTTGAATTTCATTCTTAGCCTACATAGGTCAAATTTGTGTTACATTTTAAATCTTCTCTAAGTCACCAATTCTCATTTCAAATCAATATGTAACTCAGGAGGACTTGACTCATTCTTTAAGAAGTCACTAGGGTATTATCTCTTCATTTTTAAAACTGACTCATGATGAAATATTCTATTGATTTGAAAACTCTGCTGTATATGTATTGGGATTTTAATGGGATTTCTGCTTTCTTATTTTAAGTATTTCTCTATTCATGCATTGTAATCCACATCTGCTAGTCATTATTTTTGAATTTTGAAGCAATCTTTTGAAATGTAAGGAAAGAAGGCAAATGTGCTTATATATGTCATACGCAGGTTACTTTGTCCAGAAAATTACATTGATTAGTATGACATTTCATACTCAAAAATAGAGGAGAAAAAATCTATTTTTCTTTTGGAAATTTCCTCTGGCTTTGCGAACTCAAATGTATAAAAATGATCTGAGCATACAGAATTGTTTTGGAAGAAAAATAGACTGGCAGTAATCAAAGTCCATTTTATATCTTTCTTATTTTAATTTTTGCTTTTGAGAGGAGATAACTTAAGAAAAAGACATGCTGGAGTGTATTGAGATTTTTAACTTATGTTGCTATATTTAAAACCCTGACTCCTCTTCTGACCAGAGCAAATGGATATTTTCATACTTTACTTGAAAATGATGACAATTTTATGATTTTTATGTTTGTTGGTTTAGTTAACCAATAGTCATTTCTGATTTACAAACATGTTACTGAAAAAATGCAGAAGCAATCCTTGACATCTACAGGTGGGTGTAGGCCTGCCCATAAAGTTTAGGCTATCTTTTTCTCCTATTGTATATAAACTACTTCAGAGACCACTAACATTAGATAAAGTAACGCTAAATTTTGGTGGAGGGAGAAAAAACAAATAAACAAAGATCCACTCTTTATTTATGTCTGAGAATAGGCAAATATAAAAACTGTCCAAATTACCAAAACATATCAAATTTTCCCCTTTTCTTGACTAATACAAGTTCCAGGAGTTACTGTTGCTTTATCAATTGTATCTATACACCTGCTCTGTTTCTCCCACCTTCTGAATAAAACATATTAAGATACCCAATCATAGAATTGCCCTTTCTGTCAATGTACAATCCACAGCAGAGCACTGCTTCTTGAACCCTTCTTCTAATAACCTAACAGAAGCCCAAATGTTATACCAATTTCCTCCTAAAGCCCTCTCACTGAGATGCCTCTTGTCCCCCATGGTGGCTGTCTTCCTTGTTGCCTTGAGCCGATAAATACAATGTTTTTTTGACTCCGTGAGTGTTCCTAATTATCTTTGGCAAAAGAGCAGTGGCATGACTTTTCACACTAATGACTTTGCAAATATATGAAACTGTACATTTATGTGACTCTAAACATGCATGGATCCTTTTCATTTATGGGTCTTATTTGTACAATCTTTTTTTCAGTGTGAGATCTGTGGATACATGAGACTATCAAACTAGAAACTTAAAGTTAATTTGCTCTACAATTAGCCTGATACAGGAAATTTCTGATACAAATACATTCAACAGATATACTTTTTGACTGCCTGCTATGTCCTGGGCAATCGACTTGGTTCTTGGGAACACTAGAGAAAATAATATGTACGAGTTTCTTGATCACTCATTAAGAATGTAATATATACAAGGTCCTGGAATCTGTTATATGATATTTTCAATAACCACATGCTATTCTGATGTCAGGAATATACAAATAGAAGCATTTGAATAATTGTGGAATAGAGAGAGAGAGAGTATGTAGTAGGGTAAGTAGGTGAGTGTTAAAACAATTTTCTAATTTTAGAAGTTCTTGCTCTGTACCTTCTCCATATTACCGTTAATCTTTATTGCAATGCTTTGTGAAAGGCATGCGATAGGGTCCAAAACAAATCAACATTCTTACTCTTTCCTACTACTTTCCTAGAACCATGTGCTTCACAGGCACATGTTCTATTTTCCAGGTGCTTGTAGATGACATTTTAATAATATCTTTCATTTTATACTATGGATCTCTATGTTTCCAGTCATCTGCCTTATCTCTCAAAGCCCAATTGCTAAACCAATGCCAATGCAGAGTGATGTTAAACAGCAACGTTAATACATTCAAGGTATTTCAAATATCTCCAAATTACTCATGAAGATATTCCTGAATCTGTGGCCTGAAAAATCACATATGATTTGATTGTGATCCAGATGATCAAAAAAGACTAAACTGTGTCTAATATAAAGGTTAATAAATAGGGGTATTATTTCTAACCAAAAGAAATAAAAAGTTAAAAAAAATCTCATATGGAAAGATCACTTTTAAGAGAATATCAGTGTTCAGCAATACTCCCTCCTAAATAGTGTTGTTTCATTATTGAAATAGAAGAGGTTTTTAAATACTTGACCAATATTGTAGCATTAGAAAATACAAAAGAGCAGTTCAAGTAATCTGCCCTTTTTACTGTTTCAATCATATGTCTTCTAGTGTGGGGTTTACCAAGATTTACAGAAGGTTTATAAAATTGTTCATGAGCTAGATCATATTCAGAATTAAATTTCTTAGAAATTCATAAAATGTCTATAACCTCATGGTTGTTTTATACTGCTTTCTAAAGTTATCTTACTGTCTAATAACAACACTATTCAAAGAGGGGAAACATTCTTTCAAATATGGAATTAACTTTGCCAGTTGCATTTGTTAATATAATTATTTTAGTTTTTAGTTGTTACTGGAGCAAAATATCAATAACTCTGATTTATCAGATGGACAATACCTCATTGTTTTGATCAATTTTCTTATTCTCACTTGTTTCAAGATATGCTCAGGTATCTGTTTTTCTACTCTGGTGATAGTATAGCTAGATCACACTTGCTTAATATGTTTTCCACCACCAGACTTTTGGAAGTGTGTTGTAACACAGTTTATAAGACAGTGAACTCAGATTTTTTCTGTAATAATTTGTAAACCTTTGATACATTATGGATTTTTCCCTCAAGTTTCCTTTCCCTTTCTCTCCATTTGCTATGAATTACTTCCTTTTGTCTGTTGATCATTACATTTTGTTTTTCTCCTTTTGCTTTAATTCCATCTCTGTTATTTACTTTGCTTTTCAACATCATTCTATACTCAACAAGAAGAGCTTTATGAAAGTGTTCATGAAGCAAACCACATTCAGAAATAGGTTTTTGAAAATTCTCTTATAATTCCAACAATTTCTCTTACTTTCCTACTGGTGGTATTTGACTTCTATTAAACCTTGTTTAAGGGCCAAATCAATGGTTTTATGCCATAGGTAGTTCATCATCTTTGCTCTCCTTTTAAAATTGCTTTATTAGATAGAGTTTACTCATCTATATTTTATGACTTTTAACTAGAGTTCCAAGTTGTGCAAGCATCACCACAATCAAATTTTAGAACATTTCTATCATCCTAGAAAGAAAATGGTTGCCCTCCTTTGCAGTCACTCCCAATTCTTCTCCCCTGCTTCAGTCAACCACCACCCTACTTTGTGTCCCCAGAGATTTGCCTTTTCTAGACATTTCATATAAGTGGAATCAAACAATATGTGGTATTTTGCCTCTGGATTCTTTCATTAAGCATGATATAGTTTGAATTTATCCATTTTGTAGCATACGTCAGAACTTTTCTTTTTTTCCCAAAATACTATTCTCTTGCATAGATATATCACATTTTGCTTTGCTTTTCACTATATGATTGGCGTTTGGGTTGTTTCTGCTTTTTGCTGTAAATAATGCTGCCATGAACATTCTCATACAGAATCTTTGTGTGGAAATATGCTTTCATTTGTCTTTGGATATTTTGGAGTAGACTTTCTGACTCATATTGTAAATTTTATTTTAAAATTTGAAGAAACTGAAAAATATTTCTGAAGTGGCTGTGCCAGTTTACAGTCTCACTAACATGTATGGAGTTGTAATGTAGCTGGAACTATATGAAATTAAAAAACGCCACAGTGCTGCAGTTTAAATGTATTCTTAAAAACAAATATTCCTGTTTGTACATGATACTCTATAAGAGAACCCTCTTAAATATTTTTGGAATATTCATAAAAGTGAATATTGGGTGAATTATATGATCATGTTATAGTAAGGATTTTAAATGTTTTGTGAACTTACTCAGCACATATATTAGTTGCAAAATATTTGTCAAATGATTTTCTGCATGAATTCAGATTGATTTTTCCCCTTCATTCTATTAATGAAGTGTATTAAATTGATTGTTTTTCTTAGGCTGAAACAACCTTGTGTTCCTGGGATAAATCCCAAATGATCATAGAGTATAATCTTTTGAATGTGCTGTTAGTTTTGGTTTGCTAGTTTTGAAAATTTTTACATAAATATTTATAAGGGATATTGATCTGTAATTTTCTTTTCTTGTGATATCTGGCTTTGGTATTAGGGTGATGCTGGACTCATAGAATGAGTTGGGAAGTGTTGTATCCTCTTCAATTTTTTAGAAGAGTTTGAGCAGGATTGGTGTTAATTCTTCTTGGAATGTTTGGTAAAGTTCACTAGTTGTGCCAGCTGGCCCTGGGCTTTACTTTGTTGGGAGGTTTTTTATTGCTGATTCATTTTCTTTACTTTTTATTGCTCTGTTGAGTCTTCTATTTCTTCTTAAGTCAGTACAGATTGTTTGGGTGTTTCTAGGAATTTGTCCATTTCACCTAGGTTATCTAATTTGTTGACAGAGAGTTGTTCATAGTATCCTCTTATAATCCATTTTATTTCTTTGATGTTGGTAGTAAGGTTCCCCATTTCAATTCCAATTCTAGTCAAATTTTTATCTCTTTTTCTCTGTCAGTCTAGCTAAAGGTTTGCCAATTTTATTGATCTTTTCAAAGAACCATCTTTTGGTTTTGTTAATTCTCTCAATCGTTTCTCTATAATCTATTTCAATTATCTCTGCTCTTAACTTTCAACTTAATGAAAAATTGAGAAGATAGTACAGGAATAATATATTTCCTACAACCAGTTTCCTTTATTACTAACATCTTACATTAGTATGGTACATCTGTTAAAATTAATGAACCAACATTGATATCATTATTATTAACTAAAGTCAACTCATTATTCAGATTTCCTTAGCTATTACCTAATGTTCTATTCATGCCCCAGAATTCCATTCAGAATATTGCATTATATTTAGTTTCCAGGTCTCCTTAGACTCCTCTTGTCTGTGAGGTTTTCAAGCTTCCTTGTTTTTGATGACCTTGACAGTTTTGAGGAATACTATGCAGTTATTCTGTAGAATGCCTCTTTTTGGAGTTTGGCTGCTATTTTTGTTATCATTAAACTGGGCAATGGGTTTTGAGGAAGAAGACTACAGAAGAGAGTTATCATTTTCAACACATATCGAAAGCACATACAATCAATAAGACATATCACTGTAGATTTGACCTTGATCACCTGGCTGAGATAGCATTTGCCAAGAATCTCCACTGTAAAGTTACTATTTTTTCCCTCTTTCCATATTAGAAGGGAGCTATTAATAATATTTTTGGGTATTTTATTTGTTATTTTTAAAATTATTATTTCTTTTCCTTATTAATTTTATTTGGTTAGTTTGTTGGCTTCATTTTTGGAGAGGTTTTGGATCACAGAAGTGTCACAGCAGTGGCAGGGGAGGATTACTGGTGTGAGGTGTCAGTGATGTAGGGATGCATGGCAAGAGGTTCACCTGGGGCATGCCTCTAAGGTGTATGAATATGTTCAAGTGTTCATGAGACATTGTCTCAGTGGGTGGAGATCCACACAATAACCGAAAGAATATTGAGTTCCCATCCTGGGGAGTGTTTCTACATTCTCTAATAGGATAGCAAGACTCCCCCAAATGCACGGGCAGTGCCTAGTGAAGGAAGACAGACCATTATGCCAGGCCCTTGATATTGATGATTGTACTTACGAACCTTTTCTTAACTTAGCCTAGTATTATATCCTGCCTAAGAGTTACCTCCTGAAAGCCTCCTTGTTGCTCACATATGGCCTCTCTCTAAGCCAAACTAAGCATATAAATGCACTATCTCCCCCCAAGCCCCCTCTGGCATGGGACATGACTTCGGAGATGAGCCTCCATGGCACTGAGGGATTATTACCAAGGACCAACTAGCAATGCATCTGGAAAAAGACCTTGACCAAAAGGGGGAAATTGTAAATACAAATGACTTTTTATGGCTAAGAGATTTCAAAGTCAGATGGGAGGTCATTCCAGAGGTTATGGTTATTCACGTCTTAGTAGGATCTCATTGACTGACACAGTAAACAATGCCTCCAATAGCGGGGCTCCTAAGACATCCAGAAACTATAAGCAGGGCAGACAGCTCAAGAATTCGGCACCCTGTCAGTGGGCTTTACTTTGGAGTTTATGCTCCCCATTGTTAACAGAGTTAGACTCATATACAGGTCTTCTACACATGGCTCTTCTGCCCCTTTTATTTGAACCTATAAGTAGCACTATATTGATAAATATATGTCCCAGAGACTTAAATCTTTGGTCCATCCATGTGCCTGTTGAGCCATGAATTTCAGCAGAGTTGCAACACCTACTCTCCAGTTCATTGGACTCATTCAGGACAACTAACAAGGAGATGTCAATGGACAATGCCCATCCCAAGGAGTAGAGAGTGTCTGCAACTGCAGGCAAGATAGTTGTAACCATCTGTCCCATGATATATAATGCCCCTCTCAATTAGAAGCAGATGGGCTGCCACAGACAGGGCAAAAGCCGCCACGGGCAGGGCAGGTCGCCCGCGAATGGAGCGCAGCCAGCCACCCACGAACTGAAAGCCGGCCGTGAATAGAAGCAGAAGCCGCCCACAAGCGGGGAAAGCTGCGCCTGCGCAGTGACCAGTCTCGGCGCGTCGCCTCAGTGGGGGGGAAGGGGAGATATGTAATAAAATAAACAAATCTTTAAAAAAAAAAAAAAAAGAAGCAGATGGGCATCACCATCCCCAAATCCTCAAGACTGGGGAATGAACAATGGACTAAAGTAGACTTATTATTATTCTACTATATATTTATTATTATTCTAGCAATGGAAGAACTTTTATCTTGATGTAAATGCAGAGGCCACCAGAGGTTCTGAGGGACCGGAGAGGGAAGAATAGGTGTAATATGGGGGCATTTTTGGGACATTGGAGTTTTCCTGCATGACATTGCAGTGATGGATACAGGCCATTGTATATTTTGTCACACTTTACAAAATTGTGTGGGGCAATATAAACTGTAATGTAAACTATAGTCTATGGTTAGTAGCAATGCTTCAATATGTGTTCATCAATTGTAACAAATGTACCACACTAAGGAAGGATGTTGTTAATGTGAGGGGGGAGGGAGTGGGGCATATGATATCCCCTTATATTTTTTACATAGCATTTATGTAATCTAAAGCTTCTTTAAAAATAAAAATAAAAAATAAAAATAATTAAAAAAAAAAGATGGAAGTTACTATGCAGGGCCCACATCTAAGAAAAGGGGAGTTTTGCTTACTCTCCCATGGGAGATTTGTCTCTTCCCACTATTTATTTACTTTTTCTATCCTTTATTTATATCCGTATGCAATTAAGGATAATTTATTTTACACATTGGATGATAATCCAATAGCACTTTATTTTTGCTTAAATTGCTCCAGCTCAGTCACTGGAAGCTCTTTCACTTGACCCCAGTGCTTCTTTGACAAGTTTATTTTTCCTTTTTCCTTTTGTTTGTTTTGTTTTGTTTTTAGTATTTTTTTGATCCCAGTCATATAATCAGCCATTTCTCCAAAGAGTTCTGGTTCCTTTTATTAGAAAATTGTATTAAAAACTAAGATCTGGGTGCTAGGTGCTCTTGTTGATAATGGGGTGTAGTTAAATTTAGGCCCTTTCAGCTGACCAAGCAAGGGGATATATTTGTATATGCTATCCCCCATACATGCACACATCTATAAATATTTCAATGTGCAAACATCTCTATCTATATTAGCTGAACATGGATTAATACTGATGTCTCCAATGCGAATCCACACCACATGGCACTTTCTAGATTCCCCCCTTGCTTGGCTCCTTCCAAGAGCCAATGGAGACAAACTCCCACATAACAGTCTTCATTCCCTCATGGGATTCCTTAACCTCCTATATGAATATTTTAAATTTGCATACATTAAGGTTTACTTTTTTGCACTATAATATCCTATGGTAAGTTTTTTATGATATATAATTTTGGACATGTATCCATCATTATATATCACCAATTAATTTCACTGTCTTACAAATTCCTGGTGCTTCATTTAGTCAACCCTCCCTCCTCTAGAAACCCTAGGAACTGCTGATATTTTTGTTTCTATAGCTTTGTGTTTCCCAGATTTTCATTGAATTAGAATTTTATAGTATGCAATCTTTTCAGATTGGCTTCTTTTACTCAGCAGTGTGTATTTAAATTTTGTTTATTTTTTGTTTGGAAATTGATAGCAAAGTTCTTTTTTTGCTGACTATTACTCCATTGTATGGAGGTACCACACTATGTTTATCAATTCACCTATTTTAGGGCCTCTTGATTGCTTCCTGTTTTTGTTGATTAAAAATAAAGCTTCTATGAACATTCACATGCAGGTTTTGTGTGAACAGATATATCAACCAATGGGGTAAATACCTAGGAGGGAGATTGCTGGGTCATATGGTAAGACCAAGTTTAACTTTGTATTACACTACCAAACTGTCTCTCCAAGTGGCTTACCATTTCACATTACCACCAACAATTAAATTGAGTTTATATTGCATCTGGTTTTGTCCATTTTTTCTTTCTTTTTAAATTTTAACTATTCTAATATGTGTGCAGTATTATCTCATTGCTGTTTTAATTTTTAATTCCCTAAGAACAAATTATACTGAGCATGCTTTCATATTATTATTTTCCATCTGCATATCTTCTTTAGTTAAATGTCTGCTTAGATATTTTGCCCATTTTAAAATCGGGTTCTTTGTTTCTTATTATTCAGATTTAAGTGTTTTTGTATATTTTGGATGTAACTCTTTGTAAGATATTGATTTTGCAATTAATCTCCCAATCTGTGGATTGTCTATAAATTCTCTTAACATTGTCTTTTGGAGAACACAATGTTAATTTTAATGAAGTCCAACTTATGATTATTTTTATTTCATGCATTGTTCTTTGGATGTTGTATATAATAACCCATCACCAAACCAGGTCACACACACAGATTTTCATGTTCAAGTCCTAAACCATGGTCCTGTGGATTTGAACACATTTGTAAATAGGATCTTTAAGATGTTAGTTTAAGTGAAGCCAAACTGAATCAATGTGGCCCTTTTCCAATATGATTGGAATTCGTATAAGCAGGGGAAATTTGGAGACAATAGGAGACCAATGGATAGAGAGATGGCTATGTGGCAGAGACAGAGATTGAGTTATGGTTTTCTGGCAAACTGCCAGCAGAAAGCTGTAGACTTTAGAGAAAGCATGATCCTGCTGATACCTTGATTTTGGATTTCTAGCTTCCAAAACTGTGGGACAATAAGTTCCTGTTGTTTGATTCAATTAGTCTGTGTTTTTTGTTAGAGCAGCTTCTCAAAATAAGACATCTAATTGTTCCATTACTATTTATTGAAAAACTGTACATCATTAATTGAATTGCATTTGCCTTTTTGGCAAAAATAGTTGAACATATTTCTGTTGGCCTATTTCTGGGTTCTGTATTCTGTTCCATTGATCTATATGTTTATTCACTATTACCATAGCATCTTGATACCTGTAGCTTTATAATAAGGCATGAAATTGGGTAATGTGAGTTCTCTATCTTGGTTCTTTGTCAGCAGTGTGTTGGTTATTTATGGCTTTTGCCTATCCATGGAAATTTTAGAATACATTTTGATATACAGAAAATAACTTGTTGGGATTTTGACCTGGATTGTATTGACTCTGTACATAAAGTTGAGAATAATTAACATCTTAAAAATATTGAGACATCACATCAATTAACATGGGATATCTCTCTAATTATTTGTCTTCTTTTATTTCTTCCACTAGAGTTTGTGGATATTTGCTATATATTGTATCTATAAACTTGATAGATTAATACTAAGTATTTCATTTTTGTTGTTATTGTAAATTTTGTTGAATATTTAAATTTCAAATTCTAGTTGTTCATTGCTGTTTTATAAGAAAGCAATAGAATTTTGTATATTCACGTTTATCCCTGCAATCACTTAGTAATTCCAGTAGTTTTTTTTTTTTTTTTGTCAATTTAGGGAGACATTCTACATAGACAATCATGTCATCTGCAAACAAAGGCAGTTTTATTTTTTCCCCAAATTTTATGTGATTTACTTCCTTTTCTCTTCTTATTGTACTAGCTAGTCCGTTCAGGCTGATGTTGAATAGATGCGGTGAAATGGCATATACTTGCTTTCTTCCTGACATAAGGGAACAAGTGTCCAGTTTTTCATCATTAAGTGTAATGTTAGCTGTAGGTTTTTGGTAGATGTTATTTATCAAGTTGAGGAAGATATCCCTCTATTCCTGGTTATGTGATAGTTTTTTATCATTAATGTGTTGGATTCTGTGAAATACTTTTTGTGCATGAAGTGATATTATAATATGACTTTTCTTCTTCATCTTGTTGATGTGATGTGATGTGATGTGATGGATTACATTAGTCTTGCATACATAGAACAAATCCCTCTTGGTAGAGGTATATAATTTTTATATATTGTTGGATTCAATATGCTAGTCTTTTGTTGTGGATTTTAGTTTCTATGTGAATGAGAGCCATTGGTATTTAGTTTTCCTTTCTTGTAATGTTTTCATCTGGTTTTGTTGTAAGAATAATCCTGACATCATAAAACAAGTTAGGAATGTTCCCTCTGATTCTATTTACTGTAAGAGATTATGGAGTATTGGTATCATTTCTTCCTTAAATGTTTTTAGCATTCACCTGTGAAATCATCTAGGCCTGATACTTCCTTATGGAAAAATATTAATTATTCATTCAAAATTTTAAATATATATAGGGCTATTCAGGCAATCTATTTCCCCCTGAGTGAGTTTTGGTAGTTTGTCTATTTCAAGGAAATTGCAAATTATAACTTTTTTATTCTAGAGTTGTTCATAGTATTCCTCTAAGGTCTTTTTTTAAAGGAGGTACTAGGGATTGAGCCCTGGACTTCATACATGGGAAGAAGATGCTCAAACCCCTGAGCTACACCTGCTCCCGTGCATTGTCCTTTTCATGTCCATGACATTGGTAGTTGTGATTCTTATTTCATTTCTGATATTGGTAATTTGTGTCTTTTCTTTCTTTCTTGGCTAACCTGGATAAAGGTCTATCAATTTTATTGATGTTTCAAAAATGCACTTTTATTTCATTGATTTTCTCTATTGTTATTTGAATTCATTTCATTGATTTCTACCCTAATTTTTATTATTTCTTTTCTGCTGTTTGTTTTAGGCTTAAAGTGTTCTTCTTTCTCTAGTTGCCTAAGGTTGAAGCTTAGATGACTGATCTGATTTTAGATCCTTTTTATTTTCCAATACATGCTCTTTTTGCATCCCACAGATTTTGATACATTGTATTTTCATTTTCATTTAATTAAAAAACTTTAAAACTTTTCTTGAGACGTTTTTCTTTGACTCATATGTTATTTAGAAATGTTTTTGATTAGTGTCCAAATATTTGAGTATTATCCAGCTATTACATTGTTTTTAATTTCTAGCTTAATTCCATTGTGGTCTGATAAATACTTTGTATTATTTACATTATTTTAAATTATGTTATTTTTGTTAAATTAGTTTTATGGCCCAGAATTTTGTCTATCTTGGCAAATGATACATTTGAGCTTGAGAAAATATGCATTCTGTTGTTGTTGTATGGAGTAAGAATTCTAAATACATCAACCAGCTCAAGTTAATTGATACTTCTATTTATTTCAACTGTATGCTTATTTATTTTCTGCCTGTTTTTCTTTTCTCCAAAGTGTATTTTTCTATTTCTTCTTTCAGTTCTATCAGTTTTTTTCCTCATGTACTTTGACACTGTTTTATAATGCAAACACTTTAAGGATTGTTATTTTCTTAGAGAATTGACACCTTTATGATTATGTAATGCCTCTTTTTATCCCTGATAGGTTCTCTTGTCACAAAGTCTGCTTTCCATGAAGTTAATGTAGTACATGCAGATTTCTTGTGATTAGTGTTAACATGGCATGCTCTTCACTATCTATTTATATTTAAAGTGTGTTTCTAATAAAAACATATATCTAGATTTTTTTTATTATCTACTCTGACAATCTGACTTTTTATTGGTGTAATTAGACCATTCTTATTTTAAGTGATTACTGATACATTTATTACTATAGTTGGATCAATTTCTACTTTGCTTCTATTTCCTATTCATTGCATTTGATATTTGTCTTGTTTATTTAAAATTCTCATCTTTTTCTTCCTTCTCTGGTTTTAATTAAGCATTTTATATGATTCTATTTTCTCTCTTCTCTTAACATATCTATTATACTATCAGGATTCTCGGTGGGCAGGATGTTTTGTTTGTTTTGTTTTGTTTATTTGAATACTTTGAATATGTTCTCCCACTTTCTTCTGGCATCTAGGGTTTCTGCTGTGATATCAGCTGTTAACCAGACTGAGTTTTCCCCATAATTGTTACTTTATTTTTCTCTTGCTGTTTTCAAGATTGTCTCTTTGTCGTTGACTTTCAGTATATTTACTATGGTGTGTCTGTTTGTGGGTCTCTTATTGTTTGTCTACCTGGAGTTTTTGTGATTCCTGCATGTATTACTGTTTTTAAATAAATTGGGAGTTCTAGTTTTTTTTTTTTTCAGTATTATTTCTGCTTTTCTCTCTCTCTCCTTTACTTCTAATATTCCCATTCCATGTAAGTTGGTGTACTTAATGGTGTCCCTTATGTCTTGGAGGCTCTGTTAATTTTTCTTCATTCTTTCTTCTCTGTGTTCTTCAATTTGCATAGTCTTTGTTGATCTGTCTTCAAATGTGATGGTTCTTTCTTCTGTCAGTTCCAACATTTAATTCCCTTAGTGATTTTTCTATTTCAGTTATTGTTCCTTTCAGCTCCAGAATTTCCACTTTGACTTTTTAAAATGGTGTATATCTCTTTATTGATAAAGACATTGTCACCATATTTTGCTTCTTTAATCATGCTTTCCTTTAGTTTTGTGAAAATATTTACATTGGCTATTCGGAAATCTGTTCTGTTAAATCTGCCATCTTGTCACTCTCATTCACAGTATCTGTTGCCTGATTTTCCCCACTGTATGAGACATACTTTCCTGTCTTTGCATGTCTCATAAGTTTTTGTGGAAAACTCAACATTTTGGATAATCTATTGAAGCAAATCTTTGTACTCTCTCCCCACCACTCCAAGGTTTGCTATTGTCATTTGCTTGTTTATTTGTTTAGTGACTTGCTGAATTACTTTTTAAAAAATCAATTTTATTGATACATATTAATAAAGTATACAACTCATCCCAAGTATACAATCAGTGGTATTTGGTATAATCACATACTTGTGCATTCATCACTTTAATCATTATTAGAGTCTTTTCATTATTTCAATAATAATAAACAAAAAATTGACAAACAAGAAAATTCTGTACCTCTCAATTTCTCTATATTTTCCATATTGTACATAGCTACTATTACTGGATATTCTTGCTGAATAATAATAATAATAATAATAATAATAATTATTATTATTATTATTATTGGTATATGAGAATCCTGTATTTTCTGCATTAAAAATTTTTTTAAAATTAGTTTATTTAAAGAATCTTTAGATTTCATCATTGCAATGTCATGCAGGACAATTCCAATGTCCAGAAAATGTTCCCATATTACATCTATTCTTTCTTCTCCCTCCCCTCAGAACCTCTGGTTGTCACTGCCTTTATATCAATAATGAAAGTTTTTCCATTGCTAGAATAATAATGTCTGCTTTAGTCTCTTGTTCATTCCTTTTGAAGTTTATTTCTCTGCCACAGTGTTAAGCCTCTGATGTTGCTCTTCAAAAAGGTGCAGCTTTAGGTAGGCATCACCCTGGGATGACAGTGGTACTGGTAAGGTTCTCTTTTACTCTGTCCCTAACTGCACCCAATTGTTAAACTCTGCTGATTGCTCTATTGTTATCATCAATGCCCTGGGGCATATATTCCTCTACAAACTAATTTAATCAAATTTTGTCTCCTTTGAAGGAGTAATTTTTGAGATCAGGGTTTGATATTTTTCCAGACTCCAGGAGTACTTCTCCCAGCTTTCTTATTCACCAGTTCTCTAATGCAAACTAGCCAATCAGCAGTCTAGGCTATATATTCATTAGATTCCCAGATCTCCCAATAGCCTTTTATTAATACTCCCACTATTCTGAAGAGTACCTTAGACTTAAATTTCTCCCAGCTTCTGTGACAAATGAAATCAGTTCCTTTGGGAAGAGATCAGCTGCTTCTCTCCCAGGCAAAATCTCTGAGCCATGGCTCTGGAACTGGGGGTGAGGTCAATGGCAAGTTTCTCTCTGAGTGACTGACACCTCTGTTCTTGGAACTGAGCACTTAGAAGGGGGAAGACAGCAGCTTGAAGTCCTCTTGGCTTACCTCTTTTGGTATGGATCCACCATCTTACAAGCCAGGGCAAGGGTTTGGGGGTCAGCAAATGCGGTCAGCACACCACACCCATGGTAGAACCTCTATTCCATGAGTTGTAATTGGGCAGAAGGAAGCTGGGTCAGGATGAGAAGTCCTGCTCCTCCAGGGAAGAAAGGACGGGACCTTGCGTTCTTGGCTGCAGCAGTTATGGTTGTTAGATTACACTATTATTTGGAATGGATTGGAGAAATGAGGGAAACAATGAAGATTCGGGGGACTAAAGTGCCCAAACCCTCTAGTTGTCTTCTTTTATTCCATTTCCCACTGAGACTTGGTATATGTGAGGAAGAGTAACTTTTATGTCATTTTAGCCACATGCTAGTTTATACAAACTGCCTATGGGAAGATTTTCTATTTTGTAGGATTATTGAGCCATATTGCTGTCTACTACTGCTAAGATTTGGTACATATTAAACAATTTAAACATTAAATATCTAATTATATAATCTGTTTATTACTCCTAAGTATTTATCACATGTAGTAAAGTATGTTTATTTTATTTCAGGGAAAATGCTGTATTTACCAAGCTCATAAATAAGTATTCATTTCTATAAGGTTTGCATAAAAGCAAAATACCCTATCTTTATTTTTAATGTACCCATATAAAGATAAATTCCTGGCTAGTTAGGATTTTTTAATGGCTTTCAGAGAGATGTCTTTTGAAAATCTTCATCTCTAATTATGATGATATTCTATATATTGGAAAAGGTATTTATTAGTGATACAAATATCGCATACAACATTTCACAAAAATCAAACAAGATCTATATCTGATACGTGCTAGTGACCTTAAGGTTACAGCAACTTTAAGTTGACAAGTGACAAAGGTTAAGAGTTCAATGTAAGAGAATAATTATTTCCCTGACAAACTAATCAAATATAAGTATCTTTCTTTTGGATAATGTGATGATTAAGTTCACATGTCAACTTGGCTAGGTTGTGGTGTCCAGACATTTGGTCAAGCAATCATTGACCTAATTGTTACTGTGAGGGTATTTCATGGATTTAAATTATTAGTCAGTTGATAGCATCTATGACTGATTACATCTACAATCAACAAAGGATATTGCCTTCAGCAGTGAGTGATGTCTCATCCAATCAGTTGAAGGCCTTAAAGGGAGAACTGATGATTTAAGCAGTCAGAAAGAAGAATCTCTATTTCAAACAGCCAGACTTTTCCTGGGGATTCCATCAAAACCTTCATCAAAGTTCCCAACTTGCAGCCTGCCCTACAAAATTCATACTTGCTAATCTCCATGGTTGTGTGAACTAATTCCTATATAAATCTCACAATAGTTACAAGTATACATGTATGTTTGTCAGTTCTGTTTCTCTGGAAAACCCTGACTAATTCAGATATGTAATTAGAAAATAGTCTTTAATGAATGAAAGATATTCTTTCCAGGCCCCATTTTAGACACTTGGTTGAATGCAAAGAAGTATGTGATATCATTGATTCCCTCAAATAACTTCAACATAGTTATAAATATATGTCATATATGCCAAAAAACAAAACAAAATAAATTAGAACAAAACAACTAATAAGATAGTCTAAGAACCAAATTCATCAAATGGGTAGTTCAAAGGTAAGTTTACATATGTCAATTGGGAATAGTCAGGAAATCTTCATAAAAAAAAAAAAACACCTTGGTTCTGAAGAAAAATTAGTAATAGGCTTGGCAGAGTAAATAGATGAGTATCTCTTAGGCAAGGAGAAAAATCTAGGTAAGAAAGCAGCACTGCTGTGACAGTTTGAATTTTTTTTATGAATGCCAAAAAAGAAAATATTATGTTTTTGAACTATTCCACTCCTGCGCATGTGAGAATCATTTGATTGGACTACATCAGTGAGGTGTGACTCAGGTTGAGTATCCACCTGCTTGCTAGATCTAATATAAAAGGAGACACTGAGGAAAATGAGAGTACCGCCATATTTGATCACACCATGTAAGAGAAAGGACTCCAGTTTTGCCCACAGCTGAGCTCAAGGAGAGAAGCCCTGAGAGGCTTAAAAAGCTGAGGCCCAGGGAGAGAGGAGCCTTATGGCTGATAGCTCACAGCTGAGCTAGGGAAGAAAGCACACCAGAGGAAACTGAGAAAGGAGGCCCAGTAAGAGACAAGCCCTATGTCTGGTTGCGCACAACTGAGCTCTGGGAGATGGTAGATTCTGAAAGAGAAGGCAGAGATCTAGACAGAGATTAGCAGCCATCTTGCTTTGCCACGTGACACGACCCAGAGAAAGCATCTCTGCTGATGCCTTGATTTAGATATTTCACAGACTCAGAATCATAAACTTTTACCCCAAATAAATCCCCTTTATAAAAGCCAACCCATTTCTGGTACTTTGCATTGTCAGGCCTTTGACAAACTAAGAAAACAGTGTATCATTTGAGTGAGTTTGGATAGTATATTGATCTAGATCGCTTTATTTACAATTAATAGTAAACCAACTTAAACTAACATAAGTAAAGCAGGGAATTGCTTCTCATAATTAAGAATTTTAAATCACTGTTTAATCCAGGGACGCAAATATGATCAGGGTTCTGTCTATGTTTCCATTTCTGAGCTCTGATTTTTTTCCAAATGCTTATTTCATTCACAATAGGCTATGTCTAAACAGCAAGAAAAGTGGCTACTGTCAAGGCCTAGAGTTCCTTTAGAGACTCTCTCCCAGTATCTGTATATAAAAACATTTAAAAGATTGATGGACTCTACTTGGAATCACATGTTTTAGGTATCTATTGCTGCACTGGAAATTACCCCCAAACTAAGTGACAAACAACAAATATTTATTTTCTCAGTTTCTGTGGATCAGGAATTAGGATAAACACCTTAATTAGGTGCCCAATTCAAGTCTCTCATAAAACTGCAACCAAGGGGTCAACAAGGTCCTGCAATTATCTCAGGGCTCTCACCTGGCTTTTGGCAAGCCATAGGTCCTCGGTTGCTGTTGGCCAACTTTAGTTTACTGCAACATGGGCTTCTCCAAAGGAGTTGTCTCTTGGTTGCTTGCTTCTTCCAGAGTCAGGGCTCTAAGACAGATAGTGATATAGAGATAGAGATGATAGAGACAGAGGGAGAGAGAAGGTAAGCGAAACAGGGAAAGAGGGAGAGAGACTGAGAGAGAGGAAGGGATAAAGGGACAGGAAAGAGATAACCAGCCCAGGTAGAAGCCACAGTCCTTTTGTAACCTAATCATGGAAATGACATCCTATCGCTTCTGCCATATCCCATTCTTTAGAAAGTAGTCAATAAGTAAAATCCACACTGAAGGGCAGAGGATGATACAAGGTTGTAAATAGCAAGAAGTGGGGATCATTGGAAACCATCTTAGAGACTGCCTACCATAGTCAATGAAACAATTATTGTGGTCATATAATATAACCATATACCATGAACCACATTAAATGGATTCTTGACTAAAAAGAGAGTTCTTTTACCATGAGAAGAAGGAAAAGATTCCCGGAGAAACAAAAACAACTAATATTTGGTTCATGGACACTGAATGAACCCTCCTGCTTGGGTGAAGTGTTTGTCCCTGGGAAGCTTTGGCAATAAGTGAGAGAAATTATATTGTGGAAAATCTTGATATTTTTGATATTTAAATAAAGTAATCAAATTTTGTTTGTTTTTGAAAGGGAGTATTGATGCTGTGAAAGCTGTGCAATGGGTTCTGGCAGTGGGAGGAGAATAGATTACAATAAGGTGCAAGCAAAAGTGATTAGGTTAGGGGCACTGCGGAAGTCCAGATGTGAAGAGTCTAGGTGTGAGGAGACAAAAACATAGTGCAGCTTGGTGATGACTATGAAAATAAAAACTGCAGAAACAAAAGAGAAATTCTGAAAGAAGAATTGATATAACATGGATTGGCATGAATTGAAGTGAAGTCAAGTGAATTTATACCCTTGGATGAAAGGCAGAGAGAGGAAAATAGAGTAGAATAGAAACTTCAATAAAAAATGCTTAATTATAACTAAGATGAACACTCTGTTGAGGAATAGAAGGTTTTTTTAAAACTTTTGCCTCATCATTTCTTTCCTGGGTCTAAATTCACCACAGCAAGAAAGCGCTGTATTTGCATAAATTCACTGTATTTCCATTTGGGTCACAGTAATGCTCTAGATTAGTTCCACTGTATCAGCATCTCCCCCATTTACAGGGCTCCAAAGCTCCTGCTCTTTGCATGTGAAGATTTTGTGATTAGAGTTCTTTAAAAATTATGTCACACTTATATGCAAAAGGATTTCAAAGTCAGAAAATTTGAGTGCCATAAAAAAAAATTTAAAACCCTGAGAGGGAAATATCTCAACCTCTTCGATTTTTTCTGTGGATTATGTTGACCAAAAAAAGCGAAATCTTCAGGGCACTGAACAAATATATTATATTCCTTACTTGATTTAAAATATATATTTTGAATGTCTATTATGTGCCAGGCTCTGTGCTAGATGCTCAGGATTAACCAATGAGCAAAAAAAGAGACCCATTCTTGCCATATTGGAATGCTCCTCATCTGCTGCAAGAAGGAGAATGATGCTTACCGGTAACAAATAACCACCAATCTTAGTGTAAAATTATAACACAGATAATTGTGAAAACATATAATTATGTGTCCTAATATTGAGGAGATTTCAAGGAAGTCACTTTGAAAATAATGCATTTTCTAAAATCTGACAGATTTTAAAGCATTAACTCAGCTAAGAAGGCGGGCTAGAGCTATCTGATCACAGGAATAACACATGCGGTTTCCATGGTGGAGAGAACATGGTGTGGGAGAGCAACTGAAAGATGACCAGCACAGCAGAAGTACAAAAAACCAGTAAGAGTATGTTACTAGGTGTTTTAGTTTCCCAGCTGTTAAAACAATTACCATACAATGGGTTGGTTTACACAATGGGACCTTATTGGCTCACAGTTTTGAGACTAGGAGAAGCCCCAAATTCTTATTTCTGAATTTCTCTTTTGTTTCCAAAAGCAAGGAGATGCTTCCTCCCCAGAGACTGTGCCTCTCTGGGCTTGCTGCCCACAACCCTTGGTCCTTTGCTTTTGTTTCACGTGGAAATGGAGTCTTCTTTCTCCTCCAGGTGCCATTGGCTCCTGGCTCCTTCCCATGGCTTTCTCCTCCCATGTCAATTTCTATTAATTATAAGGACTTCAAACATATTGGATTAACATGATTCAATCTGCAAGGTGAGTCTGAAGAAGTCAGTAAAGGGCAATATATGACTGAACTTTGTAGTTTACATTAAGGACCTGGTCTTTAACCAAAATGTAATGAAATGCATTGAAGTGTTTCAGGGTGTGATATCCTCAAAATACCTACTGTTAATCTAAGAATGGAGATTTTTTTATTTCAAAAGTGCAGGACCAGCTAACAAAGCAAACCTCTAGCTACATACAATGTTTAATGTAACTTGCATAATGTATAAACACAGCAAGGCACAAGAATTCAATGAATATGTGCATTTTCTAAATAAAGGGAAACACCCAGATGCCATTAATGAAGAAAGCTCTGAAAAATCATCTCTAGAAAAGACTCTACAGCTGTCTGGTGATTACTTTGGGAATCCTTTATTGGTTCCAGACAAAATACAAAGCAATTAATAGACCAGCTGAGAAAAAGGAGGAACATGTCACAGTGTGTTATGTGGGAAATGGTTCCTATTAGAGCCAAGGTCATCAGTGTAAAAAGGCATTAGAGAAATTTCACCTATGGGCCTAGAACAATAAAACCTCTATTTTGGGAACTCCAGGTTAAACTAAATGAGAAAAAAGCCTAGAGGATTCCTAATTAAGCCTGGCACTTAGAATGGATTTCTGCTTCAAATTTGTATTAGTCTTGTGGTTCAGGAATATACAAATTGAGAAATTACTTTGTGCACTTGGCAAAAGCAAACAGAAAACTGCACTGGTGTGAAAAAAATTTAAATCTCACAACCTAGATCACCCACAGGACAGTCATACAGGAAGAAAGAAATCCCTCTTCAGATAAATTCACAATGACAAAAAAACAAATCTAGGAAAGAAATGTAGATGATATCTACTATAAGCAAGAGTAAACTTTGCAAAAAGGCACTTGCCTTGTTGGAAACACGGCAGAAAGTGTTAATGTCTTCACTGGCTTGTCCCACTGCCAATGCAACTGATCCCATGTTCTGATATCCTGTGATTTCAAAACCTCTTGGACACTTTTAATAAAGGTACATATTTTCATAGAATCTGACTTGCAGGAAAATCTAAGACCTAAATATACTTCTATGCTGGTAAATATACCACCCCTCAGATCCTGGTCTTTGTCCTTGAAATAAACTTGTACACTTTTGGGTTTTGTTTTTTTTTTTTCTCTTCAAAGACATTTTTCTCAGGAGACATTTTCCTCCATCAGATAAATAGATCATAATGGACCTGCCTCACAGTGCACCAGACACATCCAGATATACTGAAAGTTTGGTGTAAAAACAGGTTAGACTCAAATTGCACCGCTATTGCAAGACAATTTTACTCATTCTTTCTGCCACATGGAATTATTATAGGGTTACAATGGATAAAATGCGTGAAAGCATTTTGAAGACTATGAAACATATATAACTACAAAGGAATATTATTTATTTCATCCATTTTATTTTAGTACTTTAAAAGCTAATACAACTTTTTAATAGTACACATCTGATTACTGGAAGGGGTAGGGAGCTACTTGATTCATAAACTAGTGGCCAGGGTTGAAGGAGAGATTCAAGATTTCAAACCTCAATTATTTATCATGATAAATACCAAATAGATTGAGAACTCCCCTTTATGTCTATTATAAATATGTTCAAGCAATTGCATTGTGTCTGTCTTAGCTATCCTCTCAAAGATCAGAAATAAAATGATGCAGGCACATTGACAAGCATCTTTTTGGGTTAAATGAGTGCAAAAAACCTACCAAACAATTCTGTACGAAATATTTGCAATTAAGAAATTTAGTGCTCTCTATATTTCAGATGTTTTAACTGTAAGGCATTTGCTGAGACTCTGAACAGACTATGGTTGCATTCACCGCTTCTTTTTTCTGTGAAATAATTTGGATATTAATGGACAGACAGGTTTCAGGCCTCTACTTTTTTGGTAATACAATATGCATGAGTGCTTTCTTGAGTGCCAATCACAAATTGCTGAAAAATGGCAATCTATAACCAGCTTTCACATTTCAATAACTGAGGTCAGCTTGACATTTAGAAAAACTGGGCTTGTTGATGGTGTGTCTGCATATTTTTGCATGACGTTAAATGCTACAGAAATCACATGGCAAACAAAACAAATAAAAGTTGAGCAAAAATAAAATTTTCTGCTTGGCTGAAAAGGATGATTAACATTTACACTTTCATTGTTATAGGGATTATTTAAAAATTTGTTTTAATTAAGATAAAGTGAAAGGAAAACGAACAAAATAAAAACATTTAAATATCTCAGCACTATGAAATTGTAGGAGACTTAAAGTCATTTTGTGTTGCATTCCCAGTGAATCTCTTCAGGTCAGGAAACCATCTCTATATTATTGTAATATCAAATCTAGGGCCTTAAACATAAACACTTAAACAGGACCACTCTTCTTAAGTCACCCCCCACTGCCCTTACCTGCTGTCCTTACCCAATTACCCTCATTTATGATTCCATGCT
>PVKH010001663.1:0-17368 GCA_004027955.1 Chaetophractus vellerosus
TCCATCTCCCTCTCTTCGTTCCCCCACATTGCACAATGTTATAGTGTGGTTGGCTGTTCTCTAGTTTGTCTGCTCTGTTGCCCACATGTTACTTTTAGGCAGTGCTTGTGTCTTTAACCTTTGTTTCTGCAGTCCCTGAATTGATGCTCCATAAATAATTGCTCCCGAAATGAATACATAGATAATGAACAAAAGAAGGTAGGAAGAAACTAATTAATTTGCTTTGTGTGTGTGTGCCCCCTGGTTACAGCGCTGTGATGCAAACAAGCTTTTTTAATGCCCTGGAGATAAGCCAGCACTCCCTTTTGAAGCTGAAACGAGTAGGATATTATTTCTCCAAAAAATAAAAGAGTTTCTTGAGTTTCCAGGAATCTGGACTATGGCCACAAGGCATAAAAGTGGTTGTCTACTGAGTCTGGGTTAGGGGAAGGAGCATCACTTGATTGCAAAGATCATTTTTCTTGGCACCAGTCAAAGAAGAGGACAGAGACAGCTGCATGTCCCCATGACATCACTTGGCCCTGCCTTGCACAATAGAGGAAAAAAACTGTCAGGGCAAATTTCCAATTTATCTAGTCTTAGCTGGGCCAAGGCCAAGACTTTCTACCCCTTTCACACCCTTACTGGTTCCAATACCAAAAATGGCTTTTGGGGCCTTGAATAAACCTGCCTGGCAAGAGCTGAACTCATCATTGGATTTGCAAACATGAATTCAAGGCATGTGGCTGCCAATCCCTCACTCTGCCTCCATCTAGAAAGGTTTTTTTTTTGTTTTTTTGTTTTTTTTGCAGAGAAAAGAAAGGACAGATCACTAACGAAAGCTGTGTTATTGGACTATGACACTGTTCAGTTCTGATTTGGGGCCCTTGGGACAATTGTAAGCAACTACCGTCCACATGAAAGTCTAGCACCAGGGGTCGTTTGGTTTGTAACGGTGATGCAGAAGGCCATGATTTGTTTTATTAGAAGTGTAATGGAATGCACTCTGCTTAAAGCAAATCTCAACACTGAGGCATGAATACAGAGACTGTCATCATAAAAGTCTTTAATTCAAGTGCCGTGTTACCAATTAGAAATGCCATCATTTGGCTGGGTGAAGGGATTCAAATCTCCCAGCCTAAGGATTACAACTTTTGTTCCTTTGTTTTAAATAATTCATTACGAAGTTTTTCAGGTACACCCAAAGAGTTAAACAATAATATGGTGAAGACTCACATACCCATTGGTCAGCTTAAGAAATTAAAATGCATCAAGACAGTTGAAACCTCACCCTCATCCTATCCTTCTCCTCCCTTTGTGCTCCCCACACACCCCCTTTCCACCCAAGGCACCACTTGCCTTAATATGAGAGATATTTTTACTGGGCATTTATGCTTATATTAACATATACATACTTTCTTTTTTAAAAAATTTTCCTCATTTTTTGTCATAGTCATCATAGTTGGTGTGAAATGGTATCTCAGTGTGTTTCATTTCATTTCATTTCATTTCATTTGAGAAATTGTGAGTCTACAAAACAATCATGCATAATGTGCAGAATTCCCATGCATCACCCCTTGCTTATTTCACTCCACTTAATGTTTTCAAGGTTCATCCATGCTGTGGCATGTCTCAGAACTTCATTCTTTCTCATGGCCAAATAATATTCCATTGTACCATTGTACCACGTTTTGTTTATCCATTCATCTGTTGATAGACACTTGGGTTGTTTCCACCTTTTGGCTATTGTGAATAATGTTGCTATGAACATTGGTGTGCAAATATCTGTTTGAGTTCCTGCTTTCAATTCTTTGGGGTATATACCAGGAGTGGAATTGTTGGGTAACATGGCAATTCTATGTTTAACTTTTTGAGGAACTGCCAAACTGTTTTTCATGGCAACTGCACCATTTTACATTCTCATCCTCAAGACACAAGGGTTCCAACTTCTCTGCATCCTCTCCAACACTTGTTTTCCTTTTTTTTTTTTTTTTAAATTACAGCTGTCCTTGTGAGTGTGAAGTGATATCTCATTGTTTTCGCTTTGCATTTCCCTAGTGGCTAATGATGTTGAGCACCTTTCCATAAGATGCTTATATTCCTAAAAGTTTATATCATTGTTTCACATTTTTAAAATATTACATAAGTTGTATCATGTTATATGTGTCCTTGGTTAACTTGCCTGTGTCTTCCCAATGTTATATATGTCTTCCATATGGATATTTGTAACTCTGTTTCATTAATGATGCTTAGTGGCATTACTTCCAGTAGGTATCAACATGTGTCAGCTGCTGCTTCAAAATGTGTTATATGATACTGCTAGTTGGAAAGGCTCCTTGCCTCTTCTCATCTCAGGTGAGCCTGTAACTGCAGTGTCTCAGGACTGGGGACTATCCATGGTCCATTTTTCACATGGCAATAGACTGGTCTCATTTCCTCAGCTTTGTGCATACCTTGAGCATAGTAAAATCAGACAAGTTGCTGCAGAAAGAACAATAGGCTAGAAGTTGGAAAGCTAGATTCTCATCCCAGTTCTATACCAAATGGTATAGATCTTCCTTGATCATACCTGAAATGGTATTTGATCTTCCTTGGCCTCAGTTTCAAGACAGAGTGTAATGTTTCCCCACACCACACAGGTCTCAGAGGAAAAAGTGGGAGGCATGAGGTGAAATTGTTCGACTTTGTACAAAGGACCTGATGGTAGACTCTGCTCCCCACTTCCGAGTTGAGGATAGTCAGGCAATTGACTTAACTTTCCAGAACTTCCTTAACTTTCCTCAGCCTCACTTACCCCCTACCCACAAGTTGAGGAAATAATTAAATGATATGCCATATATAGTAGTAACGGTGAATGATACCCCTCTGGTGATAATCTTTCTCAATCCTTAGCATGCTCACCATCTTCCTAAACATCTCTCCCAGCTTTTATTCCTCTGCATCTTTAGAAGGTATTTTCTGTGAACTTACAGCAAGTTCTCTCTGCTTCATAGCCTTGGAGAGGTATCTTCAAGCTACCATGAGTGACTGCCAGCTGCCTCATCCATTGCTATCTCTTGCTACTGCCACTCCTGCTACATCAGCGATGCCACCGTGATGGCACAGTGGCCACCACCTACCAAAGCAGGTGCTGTGCTGGTTCCAACCCCATAGAGGGCCCCTATCCACAGTGCCAACACTACATGCTCTATCTTTCCTATCACATTTGACAGAGTATTTTTAAAAATATCTGTTTCACTCATTATTTCTTGCTTTTTGGTTTTTTGTTTTTATTGGTTGTTTTTTTTTTTTAGTTGTATATTTTGGTGATTGTTATTTATTTTCAGCCCCTTTTCTCCTGAGTCCTCATGGAAGTTGGGCTGAGAAACAAGTCTGAGTAACATAACCTTGCATCTCTCCAAACACAAACCAATAAAGTTAGCTTTGTTTCTAGATCTTATTTATGCACCTTACTCTCATCTCTTAAAATGAACTCTCTCCTAGGAAGCTTTTTTAGATCCTCAAAAGCTCTGGGTAGCCATGGCCACCCTGCCTCTGGCGGTTACTTGCCAGTCTCTAGCATCTAACCCTCCAGGATTCCTGGGAGCCCTTCTCAATTGGAGCATTTCCATCTTCATCCTCAGCCTTTAGAGGACAGTCACTTCAGGTTAAAGGTATATGCCTTCTGCTCATAAATGTATTTCTCAGTGCCTTGGTAAAAGACAAAGTCTCTGGCCCCTTTCAGAGAACATAGTTAGGGGGTCTAATAGGCTGAATAACACCCCTCCAAATGCCCATGTCATAATCCACAGAATTTATGAATGTGTTACCTTACATGGCAAAAGGGACCTTGCAAATATGACTAAGGTAAGGATCTTGAACTAGGAAGATTATCTTGGGTTATCTGGGTGGGCCCAATGTAATCACAAGGGTCTTGTTTCAGTCTGCCAATGCAAAATACCAGAAATATGTTGGTTTTCACAATGGGGATTTTCTAGGGTAAAAGCTTACTGTTCTGAGGCTGAGAAAATGTCCAAATCAAGGCATCATCAGAGATACTTTCTCACCAAAGGTCGGCTGCTGATTGGATCCTGGGCTCTAGCCACGTGGCAAGGCAAGATGACAGCTGATCTCTGGAGTTTTCTCTCTCACATGAGGGTCAAAATTGCGGCTCTCTTTCTCTGTGTGTTTCTGTTTCATGTTCTGAGTCTACAGAAGACCCCAGAAAGAAGCCGGAGACCCAACCTGGGTCATGCCTCACTGATATAATCCAATCAAAGTCTTGAAAGCAATCTAATCATGCGATCTAATCAGAGGGCCTCACAACCACAGGAACAGATTAGTTTAAGAACATTATCTTTTCTGGGATTCACAAAATAACTTCAAACCATCACAGGTCCCTATAAGCGGGATGCAGAAGGGTCAGAATTAAAGGATAAAGAAGACAGTGGTCAGAGAGAAAGAGATCAAAAGGTATTATGCTCCTTTGAGGCTTTAAGGATGGAGGGGGGCGTGTGAGTCTAGGAATGCAGGTGGAATCTAGCAGTTGGAAAAGGTCAGGGAAAGGATCTCCCTTTGGAGCCATCAGAAGGAGCACAGCCTTGCCATTGTTCATCTAGATATTAGGACTTCCAATCCCTGCAACTGTAAGAAAATAAATTTACAGTCACATTAAGAAACTACTACAGGGGCGAGTGAGCAAGTTGGACATGATAAATCCACTCCAGTATTCATGTCTCCACAAGTTTTTTGATTCCTTCTTCTGTCTTAAGCCAAGACTTTTCTGGTTTCTCAAGTCCCTTTAGTGTGGACTACTAACTACGAAGTCCCAGTTTCAGTCAACCTTCCAAGCAAATGTTAAGAACCATTCTCAGTTATGTGGGTCAACACACTGAATCCTGAAACTCCAGCAAGTACCACTATTTTGATAAATTCAGCCTAATCTAAAATTGTGCTTTTTTTTTTCCTGGTCTATAACCTTTGGATTCAATTCCAATCCATATTTGCTTGGTTTCTGCTGATACAAATTAGCAAAACCTTGCAATTCATTAGGTGTAGCTGTCTCCTCTCAGGTAAGACTTTGTATTTGTCCCTTGAGCTTGACTGGGATATGACCCTGGAAGCCTCAGGGATAGGGAAATCAGGAATCTGGAGGTGATGAGAGAATGTCATCTCTTTTTCAGGTAATCACCAGGTGAGATCTTTGCATCAAGATGTGGGTGGGGGTGGGGTAGGGATGGGATGGGTCTGTTTTGCTGGCGAGGAAGCTTCATTAAGGTTTCAATCTGCCCCCAACATCCTCAATCTAATAATCTTCTCTTTCCCAGTCATTGCCTTATTTTCACACACAAAAGAAAGAGGGGAAGAGGTTAGAAATTCACAACTATCCTGTGAGGCAGATCAGGTCTGATTTTTAACTGCATCAGTCCTGTGGCTACAAAACATAAGATAAACTATTGACGGCCACCACGGGAGTTCCTTGGTCTTCTGTTTCTTGAAAAGAGAGTCCAAACCCCGAGATTGTAATGGTTTTTTCATTAAGCTTTCGGGCACAGTTTAAAAAGCAGTCAATCCAAATTCTGAAGCTAGAGTATCCTCTTGCTTTCAAACCCAACCAGATCAGATTACCAATCTCAGATTACCATCCCCCTTTTCTTGAGAATCTTGATACTGATCACTCTAAGGATATAAGTTCAGCTGCAGAGAACAGACTTCATTCTAGTTAAGTAAGAAGAGATTTTTCTCACAAGCTCTGAACCTTCCAGGATCATTGGGAAAGCTGAAGAAACAGTCTGGACTGTGCTTCTAAGAACAACTTTCAAATTTTGCCACAGCACCTTGCAGCCATGGGCAGTTGTCTCTGCCACAATCTGCCATTTGGAAGCTGCCAGCTGAAGGATCAGGAGCTGCCTCTACAGAGGTACACTTTTGGTTGTACTTGGATCTACATACCCTGATTCTGCTAAGACCCAGACAAACAAAAAGGATGCTCATTGCTTGCCTCAAATTCAAGCCTCAAGCAAATGTGCCTGCTCAACAGAACCTAAATCATATCTGAAATGCTAACAGCAAGCCAGTCAAGGAGACAGAATTTTAACACGCTAGCTTTTGCCCTAGGAAGACAGGTGAAGAAACGAATTCTCATGGTTGGCTCTCCTTCTTGTGGATTTCTATATGAAGTACCATCAAGGAACCGTCCGGGAAATTGTTCATGCCCCGTAACTCAAGTTAACCGGGCTCATCGGTGAGTTCAGGGCAGGCAGGAATCTCCTCTTGGCAAATGATCTGGCAGTCAGAAACTCTGAGAGGAATGCAAGACCAGTTGTCATGCAAGTGAAGAAGGCAATGCAACCTCAGACTCTACGTTATTTGGATCAGAAATTTGAACTCTGAATTGTGTTCCACTGTTATCTCTTTGTGTTTTGTGTTTTAGATTTCTCTTCACAGTTACTTTTATTGTCTTACGTTAAAAAAATACTCTTCAATTTTATTTCAGAAAGAAGAGGAAAAAGTATTTCTATGCTAGATTCAAGATGTACAGTGAGAGCTATAGTGGAAATAGTTTCTACCAGAGGGAAATTCCCTCTGACAAATTTCTCAATTTAAGAACCTCATTTTAAGTTGAATTTGACAAAAGGGAGCCATATTACATTCTGTTTTTATTTTGATTTTTAGAGCTATACAATAAATCAAATGAAAGCTAGCATGCTATATGAATACTAAATCATTAATCCTCATTTAAATAACAACAATTAAGACATTGTTCAAGCTGTACTGGTTTGCATATGCAAATTGTGCTTTTGCTCTGCTAGGGAAACTCACTGATCACTGCTTGAAAAAGGTCTGCTTTATAAAATGTCCATCTATCTTCACATGATAATACTTAGTTATGCAGAATTAATTAGCATTTTCAAATTAAGAGATTTGAGTTTCATTTATGTTCACCTTTAACTCCTGGAATTGTAGAATTAATCCCCAAGGGAACTTGTGAAGAGTAATCATTTAATAGTAAATCAAATAACAAAACCTTTAAACCGGGATACATGGCTGTGAATGGGCTTGAGAATGAGTTGTGCATCTCACAAATTGAACGTTATAGAGTCTTTTGATTTATACAAGAGTGATGATCAGGGGAGAAGCCCCCAAGCAGTTCACATTGGCATAGGTTCTCCAATGATTAAGACTGTAGTTATTTTCTCTACACCTTTTTCCATTTTCCCATAAGTATTTTTAAACTGTGCATTTTACTGTACGAAATCATCAAAACACCTCGGAAGTTTAAAATAAAGCAAGAGAAAGGCTATTCTTTAATTAAGGTACATAAACTGTTTTAATATCTCCCATAGCCCTTTCGACCAGAAACCATTGCCCTCCTCTGTACACTCACATTTTTTTTCTCAGCTCACCCCAGGAAAAAACTGATTTGATCCCATTTATTTGGATGCATGTTGGAGGTTTGAATATCTTAAAAGAAGAGCCATCTCTAATTCCCCAAACCCAAATCATGGAGGGGAAAATCACCCCTTTATTTTTCCAATTACTTTGTGAAGCAAAAATTGTTCCAGAAATAAATACAGATTTTTCTAATAGAAATCTAATATAGATAGTTTGGTAAAGGGAAAATATCCAACTACTTTCCCCATCTGTGTGCATGTTTGCCCACAAATCACACGATTCCTCTTTGTCTTAAATATGGGGTGATTAACATGAGTCTTTTGCTAGAGCAACTTTTAAGGATAACATGTGTGGCTGAATATGTAGCTGTCTCAAATTAAACACTCCCTTTTTCAGTGCTGTGCTATTGATTGATTTGTAATCAATTAGCACATCTTTTTATGTTTGTTACTTAACACACCATTCCAGAGAGGAATTCTTTGTGAAACAACTCAGCAGTAAGAAAGTACGAGTGTATGTCTTCACTATTTTTTTTTAGAACAGATGCTGTACTGTATAATCAGTTTTGCTACACACCTGCTTATCTTTTCTCTTAGATCTCTCACAGATAATATTTATCAACTGGATAATTCTCTCAATAATCAAGAAATTAGTAGCATATGTTTGTGGTATGTGTTCATTGGGAAAAAATTATCTTGAGAATAAGGAGACGTGTATTGTAAATTGTAACTAATTTGGCAAAATGATTTAAATATTTTATCAATTCTCAAAAACTGTGCAAACACCTTTAGATGTTTTACAATCCCAAATGGTTACCATTCACTGCCTGGTTGAAAATGTAGCAGGGGAACTCCTGGGACCTCAGCAGCTTTAGCTGCATATTCCATCTTCTCTCCATATCAAGTCCACCTTTTTGGCCTGGCTTCATTACCTGGTTCAATAAGAAGGACATTTTTTTATCTTCTCAGGTTAAGTGCTGACCCCCTGTTTGGGTTCAAACAGGAAATCCACAAGATTTTAAGCAACAGATTAAACAACTCTGCTTGGTAACATTCACATAAACACATACAAGTACCCTGTTTTTGACCTTCTATTCTCAAGATGGCACATTGGTTTATTTTCTATACCAACTCCAATCACTTATTAATAGCTCCCTATGGAGCACCGCGGGGGTCACAAAAGAGCTTAATGGGAAAGAACATTATGCTCAGTTTCACATCTTTTTGTTCTGCTCATTACCTTAGAAAGCTGTGCACAGGTAAGGCCTGACCGCACCTCGCTCCAGCTGCGTTGTGGATCTTTTGTTTTTTGTCCAAGGACATCTCTTCCCCTACCTGAGGGGTGTCTGCAGACACCAGCCCAGCCATTCTACCCTTGACCAATGGATAAATACTCCTTGTTTCGTATCTTAGATGGGAAACTCTGAGGAGCCTTCCACACTGTTCCACAGACGATCCTCATTGGATTGAGCCTTGGCTGCCCTCAACAGTAACTAGTCCTATAATGCTACCATGGATTGTCTTTCCCATCTTCACGCAGACTCTTCTCAGCCCCCAACTCCTAATCTCTGAAATCACTTCCAAAGTAAACTATCTCCAAGTGAGCCCTTATCTTAAGTTCTGCTTTTTAAGACAATACAAGGTAAGAAAAATGTGCGCTGAATTATTGGAGTTAGCCATGAGTGAAGGATTCAGGGAGAGTTACAGCTCCTTAGCCACTTTTGCTGCTCCTAGTCTCATCCATACCTTACAGTGACTGACTTCATGGAAACTGTTTTGCTGAAAGTTGTTCCCCTTATGGTTTAGAGCCAACAATGTGTCATGTCCCCTCAACCCCTGAGATGTCTCCCTCATCTCTTTGCTCATTGTTTTTGCTCACTGTTTGCTCGTTGTCTGCTCGTTGTTTTTGCTTGATATCTGCTCATTGTCTGCTCGTTGTTTTTGCTTGATGTCTGCTCATTGTCTGCTCGTTGTTTGTCTTTTAGGAGGCACCAGGAACCAAACCCGGGACCTCCCATGTGGGAGGCAGATACTCAACTGCTTGAGCCTCATCCACTTCCCCAACAACATGTTTTAACCCCAAGGTCAATCTTTGGTCCATGGTCTTTAAAAATCAGGACAAATTGCTCATTCTTATCATCAATAATGTCAACAACTTTACATGGATGTTAGGCATTTTTTCAAAGTATCATCTAAGTGTTCAGAAGGGTCATATAGGGGAAAAACACAATGCCTGCTTATAAGATTAAAATGTAAATGATAAATAAAAGACCCAAGGGCAAAAGTTAAAATAATAATATGAAATAGCATATTCTAAATACTAAATAAATGGCACAAAGAGACTATTATCTTAAGAGTGCTGAAGGACACTTTCAGGACATTGCATTGGATGTCCAAAAAATGGATTGGACAGGGCAAAAGGTATCAAGGATATTCTAAGCTGAGGACTGGTTTGAGCTAAAGTGCAGCATGGGAATGCACATGGCATGATCACTAATTAACTGGTTAACTGGTTTAGGAGAAAGGACATTTACAGGCATAGAGGGAGATAAATTTAGAAAGATAGGTTGCAACCAAACTATGGAGGAAGATAAAGGCCAAAAGTCCAAAACCAAAAGTCCAGATGTTTGTCCTACAAGCAGTAAGGTATTATTAACTATTTGTTGACTAAAAATGCTACCAAAAACTCTTGTACCTTATAAATCAGGAGTAATAATAAAATATCTCAGATAAAACAGAAGAACACAAAGGAGACTATAGTCTGTTCTTGAACCACACACTTGCTCCTAGAAAATCTTGGGAAGAGTAAAATGTGAACACAAAGTGAGAAGATGGTGGGGTAGGAAGCTCCAGGAATTAGTCCCTCTACCAGAACAACTATTAAACAGTCAGGAACTGTCTGAATCAACTATTTTGGAACTTTAGAGGAGTCCAGTAAAACACTATGCAGCATCCGGGGAAAAGCAAGAAGAAGAGGTTGGTAAAGTGTGGTAAGTTCCAGTGAATTGCATTCTCTGTGGGCAGCTACCATTGCCCATCCCCTAATCTTGGTGATGGTGCCAGGGTGGGACATAAAGTTCTAATTCCCTGAGATCCAGAAGTATATGGTCCCATTTCTGATCACTGCTTTTTTTTAGCTGCTTCAGATCACTGAGTGTCCAGATCTGAAGATGGCCATTGTTCCAACATGCCTTGGACAAAGTTGGCAGATGGCACTTAGAGATGGGTACAGTTCCTCAGGACTGTGGAAGACAGCTGAATGACTGCATTTGTTGGGCAGGTACCAAGTTAAGAAAGTTCAACTTTGGGGATGAGAGAAGCTCCTGGTGCCCTTCCCCAGGACAATTTGGAACCAACCAGCACTCCCATTTGTGGGTCCATGGCCTTGTACTGGCTGGGAAAGACTGACTTGGGAAACTCCTCTCCAGTGTGCCCCACCTCCCAGAATGTTGCCCTTTAAGAAAAAACAGCAGGAGACAGCAAAAGTAGAAGAAGAAGCAATTGAGTTGGGAAGGCTAGGGCAAAGGCTTACCAGGTTTAAATCCTGCAGTGGAATGGAAGAGGGAAAAGGTCTGTTTCTTGGGGAATTGAGGGGGTATTCACATTCCCGTAAACAGGAGATCTCTTAAGGCCACTAGCAAGCACAAGCCTAGTACAAGACACAGGCCCAGAAAGGATAGGGAGGACCCTGAACTTTGCATTCACTTTGAACTGACTTCCCTGATAGAAGGGCTGATAATTGGCAAAGACTGTGAAAGGTGTTTTTGCTTAGGTTTGCTTGGTTTTGTTAGGTCCTGACACCAAAGAAAATCTCTTTCATACCACCAGCTGAATACAAACTCAAGAAACAGATATCTCAGAGAATAAATCCCAAGTTAACATTTAAAAATATTAAAGTATACAGTGTGCAAAACAAGATTATAAGTTAAACAAAGAAACAGGAAATGATGGTCCATCCAAAGGAAAAGGATAAAAAAAAACAAAACAGAAAACATCAATGAGGAAGATCAGACTATAGACATATAGTACAAAGAGTGAAAAAAATGATTTTCAATATGCTTAAGGAGATGAAGGAAAATACAGAGCAAGAACTACAGAATATCAGGGAAACTATGAGTGAGCAATATGAGAATCTCAATAAAGAGATAAAAATTTTATAAAGGGACCAAACAGAGCTACTGGAGTTGAAGATAATAACTGAAATTAAAAATTCCCAAGGGTTTTCAATAGCAGATTAGAGTTGGCAGAAGAATGAATTAGCGAACTCAAAGACAAAGCAATTGAAATTAATGAAATTGAGGATCAGAAAGAAAAGAGAATTATAAAAAGCAAAAACAGCCTAAGAGACCTTTAGGACACAATCAAGCATACCAATATATGCATTATAGGAGTCCAAGAAGGAGAAGAAAGAAAGAATGGGCAGAAGGAATATTCAAACTGTTGGATGCAAAGGACAAAAGAAGAGAGTTATAAAAACTGCAAGAGAAAAAGCAACCTGTGATATAAAAGGGAGTCCCAATTAGATTAATTGCCAATTTCTCATCAGAATCCAAGGAGACAAGAAGGCAATGGGATGAAATATTTAAAGTGCTGAGAGAAAGCAATTGCCAACCAAGAATTTTATATATGGTGAGACTTTCTTTCAAAAATGAGAAATTAAGATATTCCCAGATAAACAAAAGCTGAGGTAGTTCACCAACACCAGACCTGTCCTATAAGCAATGCTAAGGGGAGTTCTTCAGAATGAAAGGAAAAGACACTAGATGGTGGTTCAAAGTGGCATAAAGGAATGAAGACCTCTGTCAAAGGTAACAATGTGGCTAATGATAAAAGCTAGTACTATTGTATTGTATTTTTTGATATGTAACTACACTTTTTACTTCATACAGGTGCTAAAATGTAAATGGATAAAGCATAATGATAAATCTATGGCTTTGGACATACAATGAACAAAGAAATAATATGTAACAACTACAAAAAGGTAAGGAAAAGGAAAAGTATAGGAAGAGAGTACATGAATGCTATTGAAGTCAAGCTGGTATCACATAAAATATGATTGATATATATTTATTATGCAAAATTTTAACTGCACGATAAACACATAGTAAAGATATGAAAAATATATTCATAAAAAATGAGAATGATCACAATATGGTACAATACAAAAAAATTTTTTTTAAATGAATGTAGGTATTAATGGAAGAATTGAAGGACAAAAAAAGTAGATTTACAAAAACTAAGTAGCAAACATCCTGAAGAAAGTCATGCATTATCAGTAGTTACTTTAAATGTAAATGAATGTTTTAAACTCTCCATTCAAAAGTCAGAGATTGGCAGAAAGGATTAAAAAACAAAGCATGACCCAACAATATGCTATTTACAAGTGACTCATCTGAAATTCAAAGTAGGTTGAAAATGAAAGGTTGGAAAAAAACATACCATGCAAGTAGTAACCAAATGAGAGCTGGGATAGCCATACTAATATCAGATAAAATAGACTTTAAGTCAAAAAATATTGTGAGGGTCAAGGATAGTCATTATATACTGATAAAGAGGTCAATTAAACAAAAAGACATGACAGTTTTAAATATATATGCACCTAACAATGGAGCCCCAAAATATATGAAGCAAATATTCAGATCTGAAGAAAGAAATAGATGGTTCTATATTAATAATAGAAGACTTTAAAACACCACTTTCAATAATGGATAGAACATCTGGACAGAAGATCAATGAGGAATTAGAAGACTTGAATGATTCTCTAAGCCAACTAAACCTCACATACATATATAGAACACTTCATCCAACAACAATAGAATACAATCTTCTCTAGTGCACATGGTTCATTCTCTAGGATAGACCATATCCTAGGTCACAAAATAAGTCTTAATAAATTTTAAAATACAGACATCATTCTATGTATCTTTTCTGACCACAATGGAATGAAGCCAGAAATCAATAACAGAGGGAGAAGTGGAAAATTCATAAATATGTGGAAATTAAGTTGCATACTCTTAAACAACCAATGGATTAAAAAGGAACTCACAAAGGAAATTAGGAAATATCTTTAGGTGAATGCAAATCAAAATTCAACATACCAAAACTTATGGGATGCAGCAAAGGCAGTGCTAGGAGGGAAATTTATCATTCAAAGTGCTTACATTAAAAAAGAAGAAAGTTGTCAAATCATAGACCTAACCTCAAAACTGGAAGAACAAGAAAAAAAAAAGAGCAAACTAAACCCAAAGCAAGCAGAAATAAGGAAATAACAAAGATTAGAGAGGAGATGGAGATAAATTAATAGAGAATGAAAAACTATAGAGAGAATCAACAAAACCAGAAATTGGTCCTTTGAAAAGATCAATAAAAATGACAAAACTTTAGCTAGACCAGCAAGGAAAAAAGAGAGAGGATACAAATGATTAAAATAAAAAATTAAAAGAGGTAGATTTTTACTGACTCAACTAAAATAAAAAAGGCCTATAAAAGGATACTATGAACAATTCTATACCAGCAAATTAGACAACCTAGATGAAATGGACAAATTCACAAAAATGCACAAACTATGTACATTGACTCAAAAAGAAATAGAAGATCTCAGCAAACCCATTCCCAGTAAAGAGATTGAATCACTAATCCAATGATAATCCCAGGACCAGATAGCTTCATAGGGGAATTTTGCCAATCCTTACAAGAATTAACACTAATCTTGCTAAAACCCTTCCAAAAATTGAAGAGGAAGGAACACTTCTACAAGCCCCAAATCACCCTCATATCAAAGCTATATACACTGGGCTATCGAGCCGGCCCCCAAAGCTATATAAAGATAACACAAGAAAAAAATTACAGACCAATTCCCATCATGAATATAGATGCAAAAATCTTCAACAAAACACTAGCAAACTGAATCCAACAGCACATTAAAAGAATTATACAGGGAGTAGATGTGGCTCAAGCAGTTGAGCAACTGCCTCCCACATGGAAGCTCCTGGATTTGTTCCCAGTGCCTCCTAAAGAAGACAACAAACAGACAATGAACAGACATCAAGCAAAAACAATAAGCAGACAACAAGAAAAAAACAAAAACAATGAGCAATGAGCAAAAGCAATGAGCAAGACAACAAGCAAACAATGAGCAAAAACAAACAAGCAGGGAGCAGATGTGGCTCAAGCAGTTGAGTGTCCACCTCCCACATGGGAGGTCCCAGGTTCCGTTCCTGGTGCCCCTAAAGAAAAATAAAACAAAAACAGACAGACAATGAGCTAAAAAACAACAAGCACAAACAATGAGCAAAAACAACAAGCAAACAGATGAAGGAAACATCTCGGAGGGGGAGGGAAGAATTATACACCATGATCAACAACACATTAAAAGAAGTATATATAAGAAAATCAATTAATGTAATACATCACATTAACACAATGAAGGAAACAAAACACATGATCATCTCAATTGATGCAGAAAAGTAATTTGACAAAATCCAGCATCCCTTCTCAATAAAAACACAAGGAAACTAGGAATAGAAGGAAACTTCTTCAACATGGTAAAAGCCATTTATGAAAAACCCAAGCTAGCTTCATATTAAATGGTAAAAGACTGAAAGCTTTCCTTCTATGATCAGGAACAAGACAAGATGCCCACTGTCACCATTGTTATTCAACATTATACTTGGAATCTCTAGCCAGAGCAAATGGGCAAGAAAAAGAATAAAAGACATCCAAATTGGAAAGGAAGAAGTAAGGCTTTCCCTATTTGCAGATGATATGATCTTATATACAGAAAATTCTGAAAAATTCACAACAAAGCTCCTAGAGTTAATGAATTCAGCAAGGTGTTAGGGTAAAATATCAACCCCCAAATCAACAGTGATTCTATACATTGGCAGTGACCAATAAAAAGAAGAAATCAAGAAAAAAAACTCCATTTCCAATAACAACTAAAAGAATAAAATATCTAGGAATAAATCTAAGCAAGTATGTAAAGGACTTGTACTAAGAAAACTATAAAACATTGCTGAAGGAAATTAAAGGATACCTAAATAAATGAAAAGACAATAATACAATTATGAAAATGTGTTTTGCTTTCATCAATTGTAACAAATGTACCACACTAATGTAAGGCATTAATAATAGGGTGGTATCTGGGAACCCTTTTTTTAATGCATGATTTTTCTGTAAACCCACAACTTCACTATTAAGAAAAAAAAACTAAGATGAGTAAAAAACATAAAAAATTAAATTAAAAGACAAACTTGAAAAAATATTGAAACACACACAAAGTGAATGTGAGAACTTTAAATAATGCATGAAAGCGAGAGAAATAAAATCAGACCTAGTAACTGGAGCCTGAATTCTCCTAGCTGCATACCAAGTCTTTCTGAACAAAGTCACTGATTTAAAAACAAACGAACTATTAGATTCTAAGACTCAGAAGCTGCTTCCTATGAGATGTTTACAAAGCATTGAAGTCTTAACCACTGAAGAAGTCAAAGAGTTAAAATGAAAAAATAATTATGCAGGCAAAGATGAAACAGGAAAAAGCCACTTAAAATCCACAGTGAGAGGATGGATTCAGATAGCTTCCTTCGTATTTTATATTTTCAATTAAAAATTCTTTCACACAACAGAAATTCTTTGAATATTTCTTGTATACCACAGGAGAGTTATCAGAAGCACAAGCTTGGCGCCAACGCTGGAGCCAAAGCCATGCTCTGTCATTTATTGGCTGTATGATTTTAGAAAATTGCGAATACTTTCTGGTCCTCAATTTCTTTTTCAGTAAAATGGGAGATATTTCATCTACCTCATAGTAAGACATAGTAAGATACCTGTCTATAAAATGTCTGTAGTAAGTAACCCATTTATGGAAGCATAAATATTTAAAAAGTTTCATTTTCTATATCATCAGAAAATATTAAAAGATTTACTACTATATGATAGGACATTAGTGAAATTACTAGCTCTGATTTTAGCAATTGTGATAGGTTCTGCCTATAGATATAACTTTGGTTAGAAGTTAAATGTCTCCATTGAATCTTTTTTAAATTTATTTCTCCCCATCCCCTCATTGTTTTGCATTTGTTGTGTCTGTTTTTTGTGTGCTGCTGGTTTTCCCTTTTTGGGAGGCACAGGAACCGAACCCAGGACCTCCCCTGTGGGAGGGAGACATCTAATCGCCTGAGCCACCTCCTTTGCTCCCTCCATTGAATCTTTACATTTCTGTAGGAAACAAACTCTGATTTGCTATTCAGAAATGTCAATCCACTTTCCATGCATTTGGTTTCAATGTTTCCCCTCTAGCTTGAAAAGAAAATGGCAAACAGAAAGTTATTTATTTGTTTCATATGATTCTACTCAAATCATTGGGGATATCTACTTTCTATCTTCTCGGGCACTTCCAAATTCTCTCAAGCAATTTTTATCTTGCTTTTCCCACTCTGCCTTGAATTTAATTTGTCAAGATTCAGTGATTTAAAATTCTAGTATTTGATCTTTATGATTCTAAGACATGATCAACTGCAGAAATATGGTACTGAGAGAAAAAAATGATAAACTAACAAGCATATAAACATTTTACAACTAATAACTGAAAAAACATTTTAATACTAAACTTGATTTCCTTAGACAGAGATAATACAATTGATTTTAAAAGTACCAGAAATTAGCAATATCCCTAATACTCTTTAGCAAGTTTGTTGTCTTTGATAATATTGTGGTCATGTTTACATTGCATAAAAAGCTTGTACAAGTTGGAAAAATACTTGTGTAACGTTATCAGAAGTCTTTCTTTTTAAGAAGCAGAGAGAACAAAGAACTTCTGTGAAACCAACTGACACATGTGTTACAGCAGTGCTTTTTCTTGAAGACAAAGAAACAAAAGACACCAATACTTTTGAGTCCCCAATCAGGTAGCCCTTCCAGTAAGCTCAAGGAAAAGCCTCAGGGAAGAGGACTCAACAGGAATCATGAAGGAACAAAAATGAAGCATTCTAAATGGCCATTCAGGTGCACTTTGA
>PVKH010001663.1:17468-29728 GCA_004027955.1 Chaetophractus vellerosus
AAAAAAATGACAAAATAAAAATGCTTTTTACTTTTTACGATATTTCAGAAATTAGGGTAGAGAATGTTTAAAACTCCTTGAAGATTAAAAAGACTATCTCTGCCAAAAAAGAGTCTTTTTTTTAACCTATAGAAAAATAACAAGAAAACATATCAGAACCATGACAGCCTTAGTTTCAAGAGCTGTAAGAAAACTGTAAGAAAATTGGTAGGTATGCCCATAGTTGACATATCTCCACCATTTGGAAAGGAAGGCAAAGGTACCTACAGAAATGTGATTTAAACGAGTAGCTTGAGGTATCCAACAAAATACTTTGACCTTACAGTGTCTCCTTCAAAGGATGCCGCACAAGTTGGTATTTTCTTCACAAAAGACAAAACCAGTCACTGTTCAAAACCAACATGGCTAGGTTGAAAATATCAGCAACATCTGTGAATTTCTCTGCAAACCCATCAGGAGGAACAGGAGGTAATTTAACAACCAAATAAGCAAAGTAAATGACTCTACTGAGAACTCCTTTACAGAGGCTGGGCTATGGGGGTTGATGCAATCAAATTATTCAGGCTGTCCCACTGAGTTTACAGTTTTCTTCTCCAAATAGATTGCCCGCCTTTGTGGCTTCTGCTACTTCCTACTACCCATCTGCTCCGGTGTCTCCAAATTATCCAAACACATTATGAATTTCCGCAGCTTCTCATCTTTGCTCCTGCCGTTCGCGCTTCCTGGAATGGCTTGTGCCATTTCTCCCCCTGGAGAAAGCATACTCATTCTTCCAAGTCCTTCTCACAATGTTATCTCCCCTCCAGAGGCTCTTTAGACACCCTGCCTCCTACAAGCCCATTACAGAACAGTTAGGCATTTACTTGTCTAGCTCCTCCCTTGGAATATGAATTTCCCAAGATGAGGGGGCATGCCTCCATCTCACAATGTGTACCCAATAAGTGCTCACTGAATGAATAAAACCGAAGCTGAAGGGGAGCAGAGACATGGGTTTAAGAAAGCGGTAATGGGGTTAAAAGAGCTGACGGAAATGTTGACCCCTTTTTAAATCACAACGATTAAAAATAATCTCCTTACTTGTTTGGTCATTGCAAATCTGATTTTTAAATTTAAAATTTAATGGAAAAAAATTTAATTTAAAAAGTGATTTCCAAACGAGCTAAGATATGATTGCTGAATGCTGTTACTCTCTCCCTACCATCCACTGTTGAGAGCAGAAACCAGAGAAAAGACCCATTAAAAACATCCAAACAGCTGAACTCAGCAAGTAGTCCTGCCAATCTAAAAGGTGAATTATAGTTAACCTTGTGTATTATAAATATTTCTGTCTCATAGTCATAAAATACAGGCCTCGGTTGGATTAGGAAAACTCTGAAAGAGATGCCTGATTCTTTGACTCTCACAATTATATGCCATTTCAAATAAAATAAGATTTATATAATAATTTCTATTAATTCCCAAATGAGCATCGCAGCAATAATGATCTACTGGAAAAAGTACTGTGTTAGGAGTCTGAAGGTCTGTATTCAAGGCAGGTAATATCCACTTATCTGTGGAGTGACCTTGGAAAACCCCTTCATCTCCCTAAGATTCATTTTCTTTATAGTGATATTAAATCTTTATATAAATCCTTGGGTCGTGGCTTGGCTAGAAGTATCAAATAAGGTAATATTTATGAAAGCAGTGTATATAATATAGGTATTACTACTAATTAGACTAATGACTAAACCATGTTTTGCACCAAGCTGATTGTAAAGCTATCTGTTCTCTAAATTCAATTTAGGTTGTTACTTGGGACATCATTTCCTTCTTCCATTTTATACTCAGTACACCAAGGCTTCAATACACAAGAGATCACTCTAAGTACAGGTGCCTTCGGGATCCAAAGGGTATAAAATCTCCCTTCTTTGTTTACTTCTAGATTCTCTCTTCCATCTGCATTAATCCCAAATTTAAGAAGAAGCTCCCTTCCTGGAAGCAGTGAACTTACCCTGCTGTCACCAACAATGCAGGTTGCTTTTCCAAATAGAAATCACTTCCAATAATGATATTTAAATAAAAGAGATCATTTATGCAATGATTTTCTGTCATTGTCACATCCTTATGTGTGATTTCTTTGGTTGAGCAGGTTGTGAAACTGCAACGTTAACAAAGAAGAAAGATTTAAGTTAATTAATGAGCTAACCATGGTAAAACACTTATAACCACCAGGACATGTTCAGTGAAGAGGCAGTTACATGCAATTCCCAAATCGTAATGGTTTAGAACAGCCAAAGGTTTATTTCTCACTTGTGTCGCATGTTCAGTCCAGAACTGGAGGGTCTTGCTCATCACATACACTCTGGGGCCCAGCTATTGGAAGAAGATGCCATCTTGAACATGGCCAGTCATTGCTCTTACACTGGAAAATCCTGCTCCAGAAGCCACACAGGTCACTTCTCACAAGACAACTGGGCAGAGCCAGTCACATGGCCCCACCCAACCATAAAGGGCCAGCAGTGCCATCCCACAAGTACCTGCAAGAGGAGACAGCCAGAAATAGTTTAAAAAGCATTAATGACTACCCCAGTACTTAGACATAACCTTTCATGTGGTAAGAATTATGTAAGCATTGGTTGAATAAAATGATTTCTTCTTTGTGCAACAAGGACATATTTTTTAACTTTTTTATTGAAGTTTATCATTTATACATGAGCATACATAAGCAAAAAATGTATAGTAAAAGTAGTGAACTTACAAAACAAGCATTCATATCATCATACAGGGCTCTCATACCTTACTCCACCACCAACAAACATCTTGCACTGTTGTGAAACAGTTGTTACAAACCATGAAGGTGCATCATTAAAACATTACTACCTATAGCCAAGAGCTTACATTTGGTGTATTTTGCACTGAACCCACCCAGTTATTGACACCCTATATTAGTATTATATACTTGTAATAGTTCATGAAAGAATGTTCTCAAATTTATTCAGTTAACCACAATCCATCTTCGACTACAGGATTCATTGTGTTATGCAGTCCTGTGCTTTATACAATCCATTCATAATGTACACTCAGTGGCTCTCATATTCATCACAGAGTTGTGCTGTCATCACCTCAATTTTAGAATGTTTTCATTACTCCAAAAGAAAAAAAATCCTGTACCTCTTATACACCCTTATTGTTGTCCCTTAGAATTGATATAACATCTTCTTTGCCATTGCTACAAAAATATTTCAATATTACTGTTAACTCTAATCCATAAATTACATTCGTTGTAATTTTCCCATGTATCATCATTTAACTTTGTAAAGGAAGAATATTCTTACACTATTAGCCACAATCTTCATCTACCACCAAAATCACGTTATACAGCCTCTACATTATTCTCTAGATTCCTTTCAATTGAATTATTACATCCAAAGACTCTCAACCACAATCACATTTATAAATCAGCAGAGTTAGTTATATGCACTATAATATATTATCATCAAATCTATTCATTTCCACATATTTACAATAAACCTTATTAGAAATTATACATGCCTTATGCATCAGCTCCCATTCACAACCCATTCTATTTGGTAGTAACCTATACTGTAGAGTTTACCTCTGTGGGCTTACTCATCATTTTAGTTCATGTTAGTGAGATCATACAGTATTTTTCCTTTTGTATCTGATTTATTTCACTCAACATAATGTCCTCAAGGTTCTTCCATGTTGTCATATGTATCACGATTCCATTTCTTCTTATAGCTGAATAGTATTCCATTGTATGTATTCAGGACATTTTGTTTATCCACTTATCTGTTGAAGGACACTTGGATTGTTCCCATATTTTAACAATTCTGAATAATGCTGCCATAGACATCAGTGTGCAAACGTCAGTTCACGTCCTTGCTTTCAGTTTTTCTGAATATATTCCTGGTAACAGGATTGCTGGATAATAAGACAGTTCTATATTTAGTTGCTTGAGGAACCACAAAACTGTCTTCAATAAAGACTGTATCATTCTACATTCCCACTAACATTGAAGCAGTGTTCCTACTTCTCCACATCCTCTCCAGCACTTGTAGTTTCTTGTTGTTGTTGTTTTTTTTAATAATGGCCATTCTATAAGATGTGAAATGATATCTCAGTGTGTTTTTGATCTGCATTTCCCTAATAGCTACCGATGTTAAACATTTTTTCATGTGCTCTTTGACAATTTGTAATTCCTCTTTGGAGAAATGTCTATTCAAGTCTTTGGCCCATTTTTTAATTGGATTGATTGTCTTTTTATCATTGGGTTATATGATCTCTTTATATAACATGGGTATCAAACCCTTATCAGATATGTGGTTCCCAAATCATTTCTCCCATTGAGTAGGCTGCCTTTTCACCTTCTTGACAAAGTCCTTTGATGCACAAAAGTATTTAATTTTGATGAGGTCTCATTTATCTGTCTTTTCTTTTGCTACTCGTCCATTGGGTGTAAAGTTTAAGAAACCACAGCCTACCACAAGATATTGAAGTTGTTTTCTTACATTGTCATCTAGGAGTTTTATGATTATAGTTTTTATATTTAGATCTTTGATACATTTTGAGTTAATTTTTGTATAAGATGTGAGGTAGGGGTCCTTCTTCTGTCTTTTGGATATCACTATCCGGTTCTCCCGGCACTATTTGTTGAATAAACTGTTCTGGCCCAGCTGGGTGGGGTTGATAGCCTTGTTAAAAATCACTTTGCCATAAATTTAAGGATCTATTTCTGAACACTCAATTCTATTCCATTGGTCAAAACATCTCTCTTTATGCCTGTACCATCCTGTTTTTACCATTGTAGCTAAGTAATATGCCTTAAAAGTCAGGAAGTGAGAGTCCTCCATTTTTGTTCTTTTTACAAAGATATTTTTGACTATTCAGGACCTCTTACCCTTCCAAATAAATTTGATAATTGGCCTTTCCAATTCTGTAAAAAAAAAAAAAAACTGTTGGAAGTTTTATTGGGATTGCATTGAATCTGTAGATAAATTTGGTTAGAATTGACATCTTAAGTATATTGAGTCTTCCAATCCATGAACATGGAATGTCCTTCCATTTTTTTAGGTCTTCTTTGGTTTCTTTTAGCAATGTTTTGTAGTTTTTCTAAATACAACTTCTTCATGTCCTTGGTTAAGTTTATTCCTAAATATTTGATTCTCTATTATAAATGGGATTTTTTCCTGACTTCCTCTTCAGATTGCTCATTAGTTGTGTATAGAAATGCTACTGATTTTTGAATATTAATCTTGTATCCTGACACTTTGCTGAAGTCATCTACCAGTTCTAGTATCTCTGTTGTGATTTTTTGGGATTTTCTAGGTATAGGATCATGTCATAAGCAAACAGTGAAAGTTTTACTTCTTCCTTTCCTATTTGGATGCATTTTATTTCTCTTTCTTGCCTAATTTCTCTAGCTAGAACTCCTAGCACAGTTCTGAATAACAGTGGTATTGGTGGGAATCCTTGTTTTGTTAGGGATCTCAGTGGGAAAGCTTTCAGTCTTTCTCCATTTAGTACAGCGTTAGCTGTGAGTTTTTCATATATGTGCTTTATCTTAATTATTCCTATCTTTTGGAGAGTTTTCATCAGGAAAGGATGTTGGATTTTGCCAAAAGCCTTTTCCATGTCAATCAAGATGATCATGTGATTTTTATTCCCCAATTTAGTAATGTGATGTATTACATTGATTGATTTTCTTGTGTTGAACCACCCTTGCATACCTGGGGTAAAACCCATTTGATCCTGATGTATAATTCTTTCAATGAGCTGTTGGATTCGATTAGCAAGTATTATGTTGAGGAATTTTGCACCTATATTCATTATAGAAATTGGTCTATAATTTTCTTTTTTCATGTTATCTTTATCTGGCTTTGTTATTAGAGTGATGTTGGTTTCATAGAATGAGATTGGCAGGTGTTCCCTCCTGTTCTATTTTTTGGAAGAGTTTGAGCACAATTGGTATTAACTCTTCTTTGAATGATTGGTAGAATTCACCTGTGAAGCCATCTGGTCCTGAGCTTTTCATCTTTGGGAAGTTTTTGATGACTATTTCAATCTCCTTACTTGTGATTGGTTTGTTGAAGTCTTCTATTTCTTCTAGGGTCAGTATAGGTTGTACATGTGTTTCTGGGAATTTGTCCATTTCATCTACATTGTCTAGTTTGTGGGTGTATGGTTGTTTATAGTATCCTCTTATGATCTTTTTTATTTCTGTGGAGTCAGTAGTAATGCCCCCCTCTCACTTATGATTTTTATTTATTCATATCTTCTTTCTTTTTTGTCAGTTTAGATAAGGGTTTGTGGATCTGGGTGATCTTTTCAAAGAACCAACTTTTGGTTTTGTTGGCTCTCTCTATTGTTTTTTGTTCTTTATTTCATTTCTTTCTGCTTTAATCTTTGTCATTTCTTTCTTTCTGCTTAGGTTGGGATTAGTTTGCTGTTCTTTTTCTAGTAAGCATTGAGGGCTATAAATTTCTCAGCACTGCCTTTGCTGCATCTCATAGGTTTTGATATGTTGTGTTCTTGTTTTCATTGTCTCAAGATATTTATTGATTTCTCAAGTCACTTCTTCTTTGACTGACTGATTGTTTATTAACCTCCATATATTTGTACATTTTCCCTTTCTCCACCTGTTGATCAGAGATAGTTCTTTGTATAATTTCATACTTTTAAAATTTATTTAGACTTGTTTTGTGACTCAACATATGCTCTGTCCCGGAGAAGGATCCATGAGCTCTTGAGAAGAATGTATATTCTGCTGTTTTACAGTGCAATGTACTATATAGGTCTGTGAGGTATAGTTAATTTATCATATTATTCAAGTTCTCCATTTCCTATTTGATTGTTTGTTCAGTTGTTCTATCCAAAGATGAGAGTGCTGTATTGAAGTCACCAACTATTATTGTAGAGACATCTATTTCTCTTCAGTTTTGCCTGTGTGTGCCTCATGTATTTTGGGACACCCTGGTTAGGTGCATACATATTCATTTTTGCTATTTCTTTTTGGTGAATTGTTCCTTTTATTCATACATGATGTCCTTCTTCATCTGACAGCAGTTTTGCACTTCAAGTCTATTTTTTTCTGATATTGGTATCAGACTCCAGGTCTTTTTTGATTACTGCTTGTGTGGACAAACACAAACCTTTTACTTTCAGTCTATTTGTGCTCTTGCATATAAGGTGAGTCTCTTGCAGACAGTCTATAGATGGCTGATTTTTTTTTTATCCATTCAGCCAGTCTGTGTCTTTTGATTAGGGAGTTCAATCCATTAACATTCAATGTTATTACCTTAAAGGCATCACTTACTTCATTCATAATATCTTTGGGATTCCCATTGACCTATCTTACTTTTATCTGTGTTTTTTTTCACCCTTACTAATAATCTTCATTTCTACACTCTTCTCCAGGTCTCTCTTTCCTGTCTTTTCCTTTCAGATTGCAGCAGCACTCCCTTTAGTATCTCTTGTAAATCCAGTCTCTTGGTGATATACTCTTTTAGTTTTTGCTTATTGTGAAGACTTTAAACTTACCCTCAGTTTTGAATGACAGTTTTGCTACATAAAGAATTCTTGGCTGGCAGTTTTTTTTCTTTCAGAACCTTTGATATATTATACCACTGCTTTCTCGCTTCCATGGTTTCTGATGAGAAATCAGTACTTAGTCTTTGTAATGGCTTGACAGTTTTATCTAATTATGAATTCCAAAAATACAAATTGAATCATGCTTGTAAATTGATCTGTTAATCTGGGCATGATTAGGTTATGATTAGGGCGTTAACTGTGCCACATCAGTAGGGTGTTGAGCCCCGCCCCTCAGTTGGTGTGGTCTCAAGTATAAAAGGCAAGGCAAAAGACAGAGGGAGCAGATTTGAGAAGCAGATTTTTGAGAAGCAGTTCTGATGTTGGAGAGGACACCCCAGGAGAAGAGAAATGAGCCGTTTGCCTGATAGTCTACAGCTGAGCTTGTGGAGGAAGTGCTAAGCCAAGAGAGAAACCCAGCCCCAGAAGGAGAGGAACCCAAAAGGCCTGAGCCCTGGCATATGTCGGCAGCTGTCTTGCTCCAACACATGGACTTTGGTGAAGGAAGAAACTTATGCTTTGTGGCCTGGTAACTGTAAGCTTCTACCCCAAATAAATACCCTCCATAAAGACCAACCAATTATTAATATATTTGCAAAGGCACCCCTTTGGCTGACCAATACAGTCTTATTGAGTGTCCCTTGTATACAATGGGTTGTTTTTCTCTTGCTGCTTTCAGAATTTTCTCTTTATCTCTGGTATTTGACATTCTGAATAGTAGGTGTCTCAGAGTAGATCTCTTCAGATTTATTTTGTTTAGGATGCAATGTACTTCTTGGATATTGATATTTATGTCTTTCATAAGGGTTGGGAAATTTTCAGTCACTATTTTTTCAAATATTCTTTCTGCTCCTTTTCCATTCTCTTCTCCTTTTGGGACACCTATAATGCATATATTTGTGCATTTCACATTGTCATTCAGTTCCCTGAGACCCTGTTCCATTTTTTCCATTCTTTTCTCTTTATGTTCTGTCTTTTCAAATTCAGATGCTTTGTCCTCCAACTAATTTATTCTGTCCTTAACCAATTTAAATCTGCTATTATATACATCCAATGTATTTTTAATCTCTTCCATTGTGCCTTTCATTTCCATAAGGTATGTTACTCTTCTTTGCAAACTTTAATTCTTCTTTGTGTTCAATCAGTGTCTTCTTAATATCTTTAATCTCTTTAGCCATCTCATTGAATTTATCAAGGAGTTTTGTTTGGATATCTGTGATTAATTGTCTCAAATTCTGTGTTTCATCTGAAGGTTTAATTTGTTCCTTTGGCTGGGCCATATCTTCCTGTTTTTTAGAATTGCTTATAACTTTTTGCTGGTGTCTTAGCATATGATTTTTGTGTGTGTTTATTCTGTGCCCAGTTTTTTTCTTTAGCCTAAGTCTTTCTTATCAGTTGGCTTTTTGCTAAAACTTCCCCTATTTCTCCTCTGTGAATATTAGTCTGTTTTAACAGACTCCTTTTGTCTTCTCTTGCTCCTATTTCTTGGAGGGCTAATTTTGGTACAAGTGTCACCCTGGAGACAACCATCCAAGCCCTGTAAGTCAAAACCGGCTCTGGAGACCTGTGAAAGGAATGTAGGTCTATCCAGGTGTGCTCTGGAAAAGAGGCCTTACAGGCCACCAACCTCTTTGATGTCTCTGGCAATATAGGTTTTCCTAAAGTACCCAGCAGATAGCACTCTTGATCCAGTTGTTCCTTGCTGCCTTAAGGTTATTCTGTGCCTTTAATTCCCAGTTGACTTTGTTCCTGGTGGGGGCGTAGTTGAGGCTGGGATTGAATGAAACTCTTGCATGGCTCCTAGCCCCTGAGATCTGAGTTCTCTGATCAACTGCCACCCACTTTGCTGCAACCCACTCCCCCAGAAGGGCAGGGTGACTCTGCCTGCACTGTCTTGAGAGAGGGTGATCAGAGGGCTCTTGGTTCCTTTCCTTCCTAGAACACCTTGGGGATGAGAGTGCAGCAGCTGTTCAGCACGGGCGGGGTGAATCTGCCTGCACATTCTGCTGGACAGTGCTTACTTCCCCTCCTTCCAAAGGGCATTGGGGCCCAGTGTGAATCTGCTGCTCTGCCCCATGAAAGTGTTCAAACTGCATCCAATTTCCAGTCCTGCTGGATGTGAGGGTCTAAGCAGTGGCTTTCCAAACTGAGTGCCCTGAATCTGCTCCCTACTGTCCCAGGGGACTGTTGTGTTTTTCAATCACCCCTGCTTTGACTCCTGCTGGGAGTGGACGTAACACAAAGGCTGCTGGCTTATTTGTGGCTTGGGCAGGTTTAAACTTCAGGTGTCCTCAAGATTGGAATCCAGCTAGCCAAATGTGTCAATCAACAGCTGTGGTTGGTGCCAGGCCACTTCCACTCCCCTGCTTTAGTGAAAGAGAGCTTCTCCTTGCAGCCAGGGAGTGGATCCGGATGCCACCCGCCTGGCCAGTGAGGGATGGGCAACTGTCTCTACAACGTGGAGGAATCTATTCACAAATCTTCACCGCAGACTGCCAGTCTCCTCTTCCTGTTCTTCCCTGGATGGTGCACTGTGTTCTTCTGGTCTCCAGAGTCCCCCAAACAGTTGATCCAGACAGATCCTGGCTGAGTATTAATTGTCCTGTGGAATGAGCTGATTGTAAGAGCTTCCTACTCTGTCACCATCTTGGGTCTTTCACTGATATATTTTTGAGATATCAAACCAATATATTTCACTTTTCAAGTCTGTAGTTATCCCATGGACTGCCCATCCATTAATTATTAGCACTCATTACATCAAGAGGAGAACAAATACTGCCTGAGCCATGGGATAATTTGAGCCTTAATCTGATCTTCTTTGTGTAGCACAGCAATCACTTTTTTGTTTGTTTGTTTGTTTTTTGTTTTAATTTTCCTCTAGCTTCCTTTATTTTATTTTTTATTATTTTTTATTTTTATATATATTTTTATATTTTACTTATTTATTTATATTTATTTTTTATTTTTTTATTTTTATATTTTTAATTTTTAATCAATTTTTTTTGATACATCGATTACATAAATGTTACACAGAAATTTTAGGGGTACCAATATGCCCCACCTCCCACACCTCCCACAACTTCCCACATATACATCCTTCATCAGTGTGGCACATCACCTGCAATAGATATATACATTTTGGGACTTTGCCACCAAGCATGGACCACAGTTCAGACTGTAGACCACACTCTCTCCCACACAGTTCTGCATGATACATGATGATGTAAAATGGCCTACGGGGCCAGCTGTAGCCCAGTGGATAGGGCACCAGTTCACCACATGGGAGGCCCCAGGTTCAGTTCCCCGGGCCTCTCCGAGCAGGCAGTCTGCCTTGAGAGGGCAAGCCTCCGTGGGTGGGGAAGAGCCGCCGTGGGCAGGGCAAAAAGCCGCCACGGGCAGGGCAAAGCCACCATGGGCAGGGCAAGTCGCCCGTGAACAGAGCAGAGCCACCAGCGAGTGGGGCAAGCCGCCTGCGCGGTGAGCTGACTCGGGGCATTGCCGCAACGGGAGGAGACAAAGCAGACACAGAAGAATGCAAAAATGAACACAGCAAGAACAAGCAGAAAGGGGCGGCGGGATATGTAACAATAAAATAAAATAAAATAAAATAAAAAGCAAAATGGCTTATAGCCTCCATTGCAACATCACCCAGGACAATTCCCAAGTCCCAAAAATGCCCCCATATTACAACTGCCCTTCCCTCTGCCTGCCCCCAAAGTGTCCAGTGGCCACTGGCTCCACATAATTTTGTAATTTCTTCCATTGCATGAATCACAACAAGTCCATAACAGGACACCAGCAAGTCCACTCTAGTCCATAGCTCTTCCCCCAATCCCGAGTCTGGTATGGTGATGTCCCCTCCACCACCAAGTGAGAGGAGGCTTATATCCCATGGATACAATGGAAGAGATTATCCTGCCTGCAGCTGCAGACTCTCTCCATTCCCTGGGATAGCCGTTGTCCATCATCATGTCCCCACTAGATGTCCTGGGTGAGTCCATTGATTTGTAGAGTAGGAGTTGCAGGTCCACCAAGCCTCTGGACCCAGCCGGCATATGGACAGTTCGTAGTCTCCAGTCTCTGAAAGTACACCTAAAACTCTGGCATCACATAGAGGTTTGAATAGAAAATACAGATGGACCTTGTGCAGTGAAGACATATTTTGGTCAGACTCTGTCACTCTCAGGAGCAAGGATTCCAAATCAGGGCCCACTGGTAAGGCACCAAACTCCGGGGCTATCTGCCCTGATATAGGACCTGGATGTCTCCAAAGCCCTCAGGAGGCCCTCTGTTTGGGGTGATATCCATATTGGAAGCCTAGAAAGTCCTACTGGGATCTGCATAAGTGTTACCTTGGGGTTGACCTCCTGACTCACTTTGAAGTCTCTTAGCCCTATGAACTCATTTGTCTTTACCATTTCCCCCTTTTATTTGAAGTCTTTTTCCAGTTGTAGTGCCCATTGGCATTTGTTAGTAATCCCTTGTTGCCAGGGAGGCTCATCCCCGGGTGTCATGTCCCATGCTGGGAGGAAGGTAATGCATTCATATGCTGAGTTTGGCTTAGAGAGAGGCCACATTTGAGCAACAAGCAGGTTCTCAAGAGGCAACTCTTAGGCAACCCATAACACTAGGCTATTTAATTTCAAGAGCAAAAACTCATAAGGCTAGTCATT
>PVKH010001664.1:0-29632 GCA_004027955.1 Chaetophractus vellerosus
AAAAAAAAAAAAGGACAAACAAGCAAAAGTAAAGGCAATAACCATTCAATTTAGGCTTAAAAACTGCCAGGAGCAATTCTACATAAACAGTGGTGTGGGAAAAGCATAAGGTTATGATTCAAAAGCTTGTATCTCTAAATGGAAACAAAGCAAAGAGTCAAGCAAATGTGATGGACAATTTTAAAATAGAAATGAATGTCCTAGTGCCACCACTTCCTGGTGAACATTTACCCACAAGTGCCCATCTACAATTTTATCATTTATTCATACATTCATTTTTTTCTTTTTCTTTCAACAAACATATTTTAAGCACCTACTATGTACCAGCACTATTCTAGGCATTTGTTACAAAAATTTTAAAAAACAAAAATTTACAAATGAGAATGATATATGGAATTTCACTTTTCAGAATCCATTCGGTATCTTTGTTTCTTTTGAGTGACATTTGCAGATGCACTAATGTATTCATTTTTCCAGTTATAACCGCTGAAAGCATAAAAATACCTTTTTCCTAATTTTCAGTCTAATATTTCATTCATCCGTTCCTATCATGGAAACTTCTATGATGTAAAGAAAAATATGAATATAAAAACATCATATAAGTTTTCAAATAAAAAGGAGAGGGAATGGAAGCTTAATTCGCAATTTCATTTTATACAGTTATTCTGTTTTCAAACTCTTTAATTGAATACATAGAGTATTTATATAACTTTTTAAAAAATTCCATTAACTGTGCTTTTCTAGTTTTAATAAGCAGCCATTTTATTCCACGTACAGCAAACCTAGAGCAGTGGTTCTCAACCATGGGTGATTTTACTCTCTGGGGAACATCTGGTTATGTCCATACACCAGGAAAAGAGATGCTACTGGAATCTATAGTGAAGAGAACCAGGGATGTTGCTAAACATCCCACAATGCACAACCCCCAAAGAATTATCCAGCCCTAAAGTCAATAGTACCTAGAAGGAAAGCTAAAAACTGTTAACATGGGACTGTATAAGATTGTAAAACAGGAATATAGGCGATATTGCATATATAAGACTGTTTCTACAAAATATAAATACAAATATACTAGAAAGAAGGAAACAGAATAGCAGGTATGTACAGCAGGGGAAGCATAGATTGAGAGGTGAGTTTTGTTTGTTTTTTGTTTATTATTATTATTATTATTGGAATAATGAAAGTGCCCTAAGAACGACTGAAGTGATGAATTTGTGATGTAATCACAAATATGTGATTACACTGAATACACAAATTGTACTTTTTGGATGGATTTATGCTTTATTAATATGTATCAATAAAATTGATTAGTTTTTTAAAAATCAATAGTACCAAGGTTGAGAAATCCTGACCTGTGACAGTGTGAGTCCATCACAGTGTAAAAGGAGAAAATTCAATAATCACACTGCCCTGTAAAGTAGAAGTGTTCGCTTCATTCGTTCCATTCAGATCAGGCAAAGCAGAAAAGAAAGGGCAGCGCATAAAGTTTATGAAGAATGATAAGGAAAAAAATTAAACACATTCTCAGAAAAGACACCTGAAGTCAAGCAGAAACTTTTTGGCAAACTCAAGCAACAGTATGCTTTCACTGCCATCACTTTGCTGTGGAGAATAGAATTGTCCCTCACTGACCGAATATGTCTGAAAACAGGAAGTAGCATCCCTGGCCAAAGTTTCTGCTTCTGTACCAGGTATGTCATCTTGAATGAGAATGCCTTTGCTGGTGTGTACTGTGCCATTACCAGTTACCGCCACTCAGGAAGAAACTGAGGTATTCAGTAGACTTTAAGATGTTAAGGCCATCATGCTTACAACCTTTTTAGGCAGCAACACAAACTTCTATTTTCTTTTTTTTTTTTTTAACTTACCCGTACAGGTAGTAAAAAAATGCTAGGAGATAAAAGGCTAATTTGCACCATCCTTCTTTCTGACAATATGCTAGAATATCTGCATTCATGATGGTTGTAGGGTCATAGAGTCCTGGTCCACTCATCACTGGTCTACTCATATACCTGGAATAAACACAGTCTATTAGCCACTCGGAAAGGGGAGCAACCCTTCAGGATGGGAAGGAGGGTTATTCTTCTCAAATGTTATGTTATAAGAGGTGGTCCACATAGGAAAGCAAACTTAGTTATGGGTGAAATTCTTTCCTTTTATCATTTTCATTTTAAAACTGGAGCCTGTGAATGACCAGAACTGGGCAGCTAAACAAGTCACATCTGGTCTCCCCTATGTCCAACAAAAAATATGAATAAGTAACTAGAAAAAGATCATAGGATATTTTTCTTTTAACTTTCCTTTTGATATAATATTAAGAGTAAAAGAAAAGTTGCAAGAACCTTTCACACCCAGATGCACCCAATGTTAATATTTACCACACTTGCTTTATCCGTCTCTCTTTGTCTCTCTACATATTAATACATTTTTTTCTTAACTGTTTCAGTCAGCTACAGACATGAGGCCACTTTACCCCTAAATACTTCTTCAGTATATATTTCCTTAAAATCAAGAGCAGCAAGATTTTGACATGCCTATTTAAAACAACAAAAACTAAATCTACTTATATAGATCAGGTATAACTATTAGAAGAATAATAAGATATGAATATTTTTTACCAAATTTATTTAAAGTCATAAAATAAACATGGAGAACAAAGTCAGACAAGCACTGTACATTTTGACTTATACCAAGTTCAAGAATAGGCACAACTAATCTAAACTACTAGTAAGGGTCAGTGGTTTCCCTTAGAAGGCATGGACAGAAACTGACTGGGAGGGGGTATAACGGAGTCTTCTGAGGGGCTGAAAGTGTTGTAGGTCTTGATCTGGGTGGTGGTTTCACAAGCATGTAAATATGTAAAAATAATATCATTAAGATGTACATGTCAGACTTGTGCATGTATGTAAATCATACCTCATTTTTTTAAAATCTCTTTAAAAAGAAAATAAACTCCATAAAAGGTATTATTAATACAGCTATTTGTTCGTCCACTTGAATTTCACAAAAAATGCCAACTAATTTTAATTTTCAGATATTCATGTAGGTGACTAGTATATAATATAAGCACATTGACCATGGTATAATTAAAATTTAATTAAGAAAATTATCATAAGTATATCTAAATATTACCTCCAAATATGGTATGCCAAGAGGGGCATATTGAGACCCAGTGTGAGCCATTCTGCTGCACAAAGAAACATGACACAGAAGAAAGCATGGATGAGGTACTCTGGAAGTACAAGCTGGAAGAAAAACACACGTCAGTTATCAAAATGCCTTGGCATTAGGTCTATTGTCAACTGCTAATCTGGAAAGTAGGTGGCAACCAAGTTTCCATAATGAAAAATCACTGTTTTCTTATAGTCATAGATGAAAGATGCTGCTGAGTTTTATTTCCATATTTAACTTTTTACCAAAAGCAGGATTACAATCAAACTGACCAGAGAATATAGCTTGTACTAAAAGAATAAGCTATGACTTCAAATTTAAAACTCAAATTCTCAGAAGTACAGGTTTACAAAAAGTTACCACCCAGATTGTTCAAATACAGTTATTTACTAATCAACTGGAACACTTTTTCTTTCCACCATTCAACACATGATAAAAATACAAAAATGAGGCATCCGATCACATGCAACATGATATAAAATAATCCACAAAAAACAAAATACCCCATTAGATTTAACGCATTAGTGTTTTTAAGCTTTTAACAGAAACCAGAAATACTACATATACAACAATAGTTAGCAAACCACATCACATTACCACAAAAGTAATTTTTCAGTGGAAAGCCAATCAGCCAGTAATCTCAGCACAGTCAGGGGGAAAAGTACACTAATATGCAAAAATGCAAATGATGTGCTTTCTGCAACGTAGGAGGGAAAAGACTGAGTTCCTAATCATGAAATTAGAGTTTTTCCAGGTTTCTGAGCTCCCTTTTTTACTGGGCCTTTCCATTTGCTTTCCAATGAAATGCTACAGACAGCATTATTTTCGGAGTTACTATCAAAACTCAGAACTCAAATCTTTTGAGAGTAGGTAGAAGTATTAAGTGAAGAAAAAATTTTTAACTCAAGCAACAGACTTTTTTTACTTTTTATAAATTGATCAAGAGTTCAATAATTCTATTCCAAAATAAGCAAAATAATGCATTCTTTTATCTTTCTCATCCTAAAGATTTCAGCCTAATGGTTTTTGAAAAATAACAATACCACGAGCTTTCATTGCAAGTTTCAGCCAAAGAACCTCCTACAGGTCACAACTGCAAAGTCAAGTTTCTCAAATGTTTTCTTTACATCAAATTACATTTATAAGAATCCTCAACATCATCAGATTTTTCCTGAGGGGAAACCATGGCTATTGAAATAATATAATCATACCACAAAATCAAGCTCATTTTCTAAAACTCTCAAATTACTTTTTCCAATTTAAAGGGATAGAGCAAACTTTTAAAAATGAATACTATTTTAAATGAAATTCCAGTAAAACCAACTAAACTACACCACTAACCAAATATTTTCTACAAACTTAAGCAATATAATAACAAAAGATAAACTCTGCATACGTATACAAAAAAACTCTCAATTACATGAACCTCTTAAACGAGCATTCATTTAAGATCAAACATTTGCAATCTCTAAACAAGAAAACATCCACAGGAAATCCTTGAAATTCAATAGTGAAAACCAGGACAAACCAAGAAAAATATGCATTTTATTAGGAATTATACTAGAACCACTATTTAAATACACGATTTTCTTTAAAACACAGGAAGCCTATCTCAGCCCTCTAAAGCCAACTGATATCTAACAATACATATTAGCACCCAAGGTGTCATCCTAAATTTACATACAGAGGTATGGGGAGAGAATGTGATTTTGAAAACATGATCCCCACTGCTCTTGAACAAAATAATAATAGTGATATTAAATATAATCTGCAACTCTACCAGTTCTAGTATGAGACAAACACCACACACCCTGCCTCCCCTCAAAAAACGTCCAGAAACCTTTATTACACATCTCTCATGAAAAACATCCTCTCTAATCTTTCTTTTAATGATGAGATTTCCCAAGTGGCACAAAAAGTATTCCATTTAGGAACCAAGATTCATACAAAAGCTAGTGTCCAGAAAAAAATACCTCATGCAAATATGGTTGAAATGATAGTTCTTAAACATGCAAATCATATTATTTCGTTGAAGTTCACTTTTTTAAAAAATGTATTTGTCTTCCCCCATACTTTGGCAGAATTGTCAAAACAAATTTAAAATAGGGAAAACTGTCAGATGCACTTTTATTAAGCCAATTATCGGCACCCTACCCAAAACACAACTTGTGCTGGTATAAAAACTTCTTGCCAAACATACTGCACACATCTCTTCTAAGTGAGAATTTCTTTCCATTAAGAAAAGCCAGAAATCACACATTACATGTTAAAATGAAATTAATCCCTCTTTAATTCACAGTAAATTAGGAACATACAAAGAGCCTGAGTTTCAAAAATTAGGCTGCCTGGGTTCAAATTCCAGCTCCACCTTAGCTGTGTCCTTGAGCAAAGTTTTTTAAGCTCTCTAAACCTCAATTTTCCTCTCCTATACATGAGAATAAAAGTATATCTACTTCACAGGATTGCTATAAGAAGTGAATGGAAACACCTAGGTAAAATGTTTAGCACAAAGCCCAGCACCCAAGAAAGCCCTCGACTGATTTCTACTACTATTATCCTAATCATCGTTTGGTTATTTTAAGCAGCGAAAATCCAAAGAGAACACAATACTATTAATAAACAGCTGCCAAAGGAGAAATTTCAGTTCATTAATTTCTTGGTAACAATTAGTTTCAACTACTAAGGTTAAAATGTTTTTACAATGAACATGTTTCCAATGACAAGGCAGATTCATTATTGTCTCATAATTTGTTTCATAAAGCAAAGAACAGCTTTTACATTAATACTTTTAATTGTATCTCTAACAAATGTAATAGTTTTCTGAAGACAAGCTAGAAATCTATATCATCAATCATAATTATCTGGGAAACAATGATAAAGTAGCATACGTTATAGAGGCTCTTCCATAATATCCCTCTAGCATCCAAGTGCAATATAGTTTTATTCCACTAATAATATACACAACACAACTTCTCATGCTCACTAAGTCATCTTTTTAAAAAATGCATTACTGTATTCTATTTCTTAAACACACACCCACTGCTTCCTTACAAATGACCTTCCACTTTCTGACCAATCAGGCAAAATCAAACCTGTGGGCTAAATGAGTAAATGAAATGAAGTAAAACAATATATACAACCCCTAAGCACGATGGAGTCAAACAACTAAATCCTTGGTAGCAGAGAACTTAGTATAAGTCAGTCTGTTTTAGAAATTTAAAAGTGGAGATATACTAGAAATAACTTTGTAGACATTTGAATACAAATTATCTACAAAATCCAGGCAGCATAAGTCCAAAGGACAACGATTATTATAAGACTCCAGAGCCTAAAAACAGAGCTATCTAAGGAACATCGGCCAAATGACTAAATTAATTCCAGGATATATATAATGAGAGATAAAAGCTAGATATGGTAGTTAAGCCCATACTAAAAATTTCACTTGCATCCTACCTCACAGTAAGTCACAATCCTGGAATAATCTCACTGTCTATTAAAGTCATTTTATTTTAACCAACATCGTACCAATAATGTAATCTAGAAGTGCCTATGGCTATCCCATTAAAAAATGCATACGCATATAACAGCTTTCCCTACTAGGCTGGGCCAGCAAGCAAACATTTGCATAAAATAAGAAAATTCATGAAATCATAAACCTCAACAGGCATATGAACAAGCACACTGAACAAAACATTACAAATACAAATGCCCTAACCCTCCCCATGAAAATGAACGTAGCATTAAAACATTAAACTAAAAAGCAGTACACACCTTTAATGCAATTTTGACTCTTTTAATCTTTTTGACCTTTTCAACTGTCTTTGGCCGACAATGTAAAAAGCAGATTGGAAGAATGTTAGTATGACAGCTGACAAGATCACCAGCAGATTAATAGTCAGAATAGTCAAGCATGAGGAAAAAAATATTTTTTTAATTCTGCCTACTTCAAAAAGTACAAATATATGATGCTACTGAGAATATTGGCCATTTTCAAATTATATCAAGTTAAAAGAAAAATTGTTTAAAAGTCTAAAGATAAATCTTATAACTTACAGGGTTCAGGGTATTACACTGGTCTATAGGATTCTTGTAATCAGTCTTCAGTTCATCAAATGCTATGATCTAAAATAAAATTAATAGTTAGGATCTCTCACTTTATAAAAAAAGAAAATCAACAAACATGACACATCATCAGATAATTACTGAGTAACGTTAACAAATGCAAAAGTGCACCAACATTACATGTACCAATTTACAGTTAATTCATTTTATGCTAAAAAAAAAAAAGAAAGAAAGAAAAAAAGGAATCAGATTCAAAGGAGCTGAAAAAACTTTTATGTCATCACTGAAATGAACTGACATCACTGTGATAAATATTTTGGATTTTCAATTTCCCCAATGCCTCAGTTCAAGTAATTTTCTCTATTTAAAATTCTCTCTCCCCTACTCACAACTATTTGGCAAACTCCTCTTTATTCTACAAAACCCTCTTCCTAGGTCAAATCCTTTCCACAGACTTTCCTGACTCCCTTGGCAAGAAATAAATGCATCCTTGCCTACATCTCCACCCAGAAGAGGACTTTAAAATGCCACCAACATGGCATTTCTCACTCTGGAGCAGAGTATTTATGCACAGGGTTGTTTTCCCCACTAGACTGTGTGCCTCATTGGGAAGGACTGTGTTTGACACAATCCTCAGGGAGGACATTAGAGATGGAATCGTACACTTCAATTTGTTTCCACTTGTACACAAACACATACCTTTTTAAGTATGTGCTTAGAAATGCAATAAATAGCCTCAAAAGAGAGAAATGCTGAAGGATTCTCAAATTTCATGGTCAGGACCATCACATGGTCACGCAGTTTCCGCACCGGAAAAACGCACCCAGCAGAGAGGCTAGGTGGGGGCTCAAATCCAACCCATGATCCTGCTGCCAAGCCAAGCACCCTGGCATGAGACTGCCTGGGCCCCTGGTCACCAGTCCTGCCCTCAGGGGCTATGTCCATTCAGGAGAGTTTTTCTAATGCTTCTGCCTGGAGAGGCATCTTTTCCTAATTCACACAAAGGCACCACATAGCCAAGAGCCACCCTGTGAGGCCAACCTGACCTCCTTTTGGTGTTCTATGCCTATCGCATACTGGTCTTCCCATTTGTTCATCAAACTGAAGACTGAAGGAGGGTGAGCCTGGGTAAGGCCGGCTTCTGATGGTGAAACAGTTACACATGTGGCAAGGGGAAACCCATCATTCATTTAAAATAAAGGCCAAGAATGTTTTTGCCCATACTCTGAAGAAGTGTGGCTTTAACTAAACACAGAACTTACATGTCAAAATGTACTAAAAATCAAAATATGGACTACATGTCACTTTGGAGTGTTAACCTAGGTGTCAAGAGTACAAAGCCAATGGCACCAAGTATGTGAAAACTATTTTATTTTAGTTCCTGCTCCTGGTCACCCAAGAGACAGAGAACCTAACCCAGGCTTTCCCTGGTGGGTAAGGAATAGTATCTTTCTAAATGAGACACTGTTACTCAATATTATCAACAATCAATTAATAGAGTTATGTATTTCTAACTTAATATGCTGGTTTATTTCCCTATTAAAATTTTTAGCTTCATGAAAAGGAAAGAACAAAGAAAATTAGTCCTAGGGATTAAAAAAATACAGTACTCACCAAATGGTAGCACATATAAATGTTGAAAATATAAATGTGCAATTAGAATATACTCATTTCTTTTTACTTATGGACAATATTAGTCCGCTACCTGACATTAGCTGTGATATATCCCCAATGCATTTCAGTAATAAAGAGCAAAACAAGAACAATAATTACAAATACAATTTTTTGCCTATAAGAAGATTCAAGTTAATAGCGGAGTACAAAACCTATCTTTTAAAACTAACTACTCTTTGATGGGACATTTTCCTCAGGTGCCTTCAAGGGATCTTTTAATAACAATGTTGATGAATGGGTTTCTGTTTTGTGAGTGCTCTAAGCTAGTTTGCAAAATTCTTCTGAGAAGATTCTAAAATTAGTGGTTTGCAGCTAGACAAGGTTTTCACAAAATTTTCCACATAAATGTGAAACTAATAAAACAGAAAAACAAGGCTGCTGTGCCCCTCCCCCAAGGGGGGGGCATCTCCTTTCACCCTAAATCTCTAAAGATGCCCAACTACACAATTCAGGGTATGTCAATTTTGATACATGCCTTTGGAACTTTTGCATTTTTAGCTTTCAAAAACTCTACTCCCAACTCTATCCTTCACAGAGCATAAAGCATATACATGAATTAAGACTAGTCACAGATGTGACCATCAGCATAAAATATCCTACATATGATTAATTTAATTGGGACTTTTACAATTTATACTTAAAATTTCCACAAGGCTTCTGAAAGATATGTAAACTACCTGAGAATATAAACTTAAAATTATGTGGATAATAGAAAAAGTTAAACTATTTATGACCCACAGAATTCAGTAATCCTCTAAAACACTAAAAAAAAAACCCTAAGCATAAAAGCAATCCATTGATCTGTGGAGTACAAAAGAATTTTTTTTCAGTAAATTCTAAAATAGGGCTTAAAATTATCTACTTTGCTCAGACACACATTCATTTCAAAGCGAAACTAAATTACCCGCTTTTAAAAGTACAGTTCAGGTTTTCCTTAAGCCAAACACAACTTGTGTTCAAAAATGGAAAAGGAAAAAATAAATAAAGCCATCTCTCTCTTAAGAATTCCCACCATCCCAGAAAACAAGGAGCAGCCAATCAAGCAGAGAGTGACTTAAAGCCACATCTACACATTTTTAAAGCTGGGAGGGAGCCACATATTTCAGTTTCATCAGAAACTTACTAAGGCAGGGATGGTTTGCATCCCAAATTATCTCATTTAATGTCCTTCCACCAAAGAAGAGCCTAAAAAATCTGGGCAGCCTTCCTACTGGTTCCTACTAACAAGCATTTAGTTATTTCTGACACAGTTAACAGCCTACATGAGCATCCCTCCATTACACAAGCACTTAGGTTCTAAGATAATTATAAATATAATCACAGTCTTTAACAAAAAGGAATGGATTTGTGATACTGCTCTACTTATGAGACTTTTTTTACACAAGGCACTGTGCTGCCTTTTAAATTATTCTGCCCTTTGTGTGTTCCATAACAAATCCTTTCTATGGCCGTAATGAAATCTAATTCAAAATTGACATCAGAAAAGAAAAAAAAAAAAAGAAAAACATTTACATCAAAGTGAAAATGCCAAACAATTCAAATTAAGACCAATATCCCAGAAAGTACTGGAATATGGGTAATACGAAAGCAAATGAGATATGTTTTTAATGAATGGTGATTTCCACAGAGCTCTCTCAAGGCTTCTAATTTTGTGCCAGAGAAAGATCTATGTCACAAGGAACATAATACTTGTTCTTTACAAGAATCAGTAAGGATTTGCTTCTTTTCTGCAGCATGATGGAAACAATATAAATAAAAGTGCCGTAGAAAAGCTTAAGGTTTCTGGGCATCAACAAAAGCAAATTAAAACTCCCTCTACTAAATCATGTTACCCAGAATACAGAGATGGCTTGGAAGGCTGTCTCTTGAGAAACTGTGACGGTCAAAGTATGATTTAGAGGGAAATCTCTGAGTTGCAGTAAACAAAGTAATCAATCCAACCTGCATCAAAGTTCACCGGGAAACAGGAATCCGAAAAATGGAGGTTCTAAGCTAAAAGCACACAAGTGCTGAAAAGGAAAGTTGAAAATTCATCAAAAATAGGTTATTACTATTTCAGTTTGGCAGTACTCCTGCGGAAACCCGAAAAGAAAGGCAATCTGTATTAAATAATTTTTAAATTCGGAAAACTTCATTCATGTTAAGTACGTCTCCGATCTCTCTGCGCCCTTGACATCCTCCCCGGGGATGCAGGGCAGTCCGCCGGCCGAAGGTCCGAGCAAAGCGCTGCCGGGCCAGGCCCTTCTGGACCGCGGCCGCCCCACCCAGCCGGGAAGGAGTAGCGGTGCGCGCGGCCTGCGCCGAGGCACAGCGTACGCATCTGGCGCCCGCACGTCCCGGGTCGTCCCTGTCCACCCCAGTCGGTGGACCGAGGGCGCACAGACCCCGTTCCGCGCGGCCGGCACCGCCCCGGCCCGGCCCCATCCCCCGGCGCACCGACCTCAGGGGGCCTTCAGCGAGCCGGGGGCGAGAAGAGGCTGCTCCGCCGCCTCGCCCTGCTTCCCCCAGCCCCGGCTACTCACATGCCAGATGGCGAAAAAGATAAGCGCCGCGGTGAGCAGCAGCGCCAGCATATAGCAGAAGGCCGCGAACGTGAACGCCATGGCCGGGGACGAGCAGCGAGCAGCGCCGGTAGCAGCGGAGAAAGGCGGCGCACGGCCCTCTGGGTAAAACCATTCACTTCCCCCGGCCACAGCCACGACCGCCGCTGCCGCCGCCGCCGCGGCGCCAAGCCCTCCCAGGACGCCTGCGCACCAGCCCGGGTCCGCCGGCGCCCTCTGATGGCCGGAGTCTGAAATGCACTTACATTGTCCGCCCAGTTGATTTATTTTTCCTACCTTTCCTAGTTTATTCTTTGAATAAATATTTATTTAATGAGTGCCTACTTTGTTCCAAGTACTGTGCTTCTCCCTTGAGATACAAGGATGAATACTATAGTAAATGTTCTCAAAGAACTAGTATAGTACCAGAAACAAATACTTAAATCGATATAGTATTACTGTAAGCAGATGCCTATGGGATGTTTTGAAAGGTCAAGGAATTGGCAATTCAGTTCCAGTCATTTATTTGACCAGACACCTCTCTGCAGTACACAAACTACCCAACTGTGCACGATGACCCTGGTTAGAGAAGTGTGATACTAAAGGCAGGGAGCCCATAGCAATAGTCTGGGCAAAAGTTGAACTAGAGCTGTAGAAGCTGGGATAGAAAGGAGTGAACATATTTGATATTACTATATTTAGGTGATAAGCTCGTTAGGACTTAATTGATCGGATGCAGTGGTAAGATTAAGAAAGGAGTCAAAGATGACTTGTTCAGTACTACAGGGCACAGAAGCATAGCAAAATGCAGTATTGGGCAATATTTGTCCAAGAAACCTCACTAACGAAAGTCAGATGCAGCTTCCCAGGCTTGGGGTAAACAGAATTTGAAAGAAATTGTTCAAGCCAAACCATGAGATCCAGCCCCCTTCTTCTAAATGAATTCCATCTACACCTTGGGAAGCGATGTTTCACCACCAGAAACCTCGAGATCCTACCTTCTGGCCAAAAGCTTTTCTCCAGCTTCCCCTGAAATCTTTCCCCTGCCTGGTAGCTATGCACAGCACTTATTTCACAGAATGTAATTGTCTCCCAGAGATCCAAAGTGACTACCCACATGTCACCTGAGGAGGTAGAGGGAATTGCTAAGAGGAATTTTGTCTGCCCAACTGCTGTTACATAAAAACCAAATCACTCCACTTCATTCAAAGGTAGCATTTTAGATATTTCAACAAACATTTATTGGGCATCCATTTTATATCAGGTAGAACGCTGACAGATTCCTTCAGAACCTGCAGCCACATGAAGCTCCCTTCACATTTTACCAGATTACATGGGTAAGCCTTAGACTTGTCCTATTATGTTGGTCACTAGTCACGTGCAGCTAAATTTAAATTAATTAAGATTAAATTAAATTAATATGGACAGTATGGCACAGAATATTTCCACCATCACAGAAAGTTCTGTTGGACAGCATTGCTTTAGACAATATTATGCAACTGTAGTTGGTTTGAGAATACACCCATTTTTAGGAGAGCAAAAGGATAATTAGATCAACCAACCACACACAAGGAAGTTGGTAGGGAAAATAATGGGTTTGCTGATATTTTGGAGGTCCTTTACAGGTAGTGAGCTCTATACACTCCATACTATTCGCGGTCAATCTTTGGAAGTTGCATTAACCATTTCAGTCCATAGAACTACTTTTGCAATACAAACTGAATTAAGTTCCGGTTTCTATTAGTGTATATGGATGAGGCCAGATGATATTTCAAAGAAGTACTACTCTGCTTTACACACAGACACATATCCCCCCATCAAATTTCCTTTGTTCAAATTACCTCCCTCATCAAATTTCCTCTACTCCCCCCACTGCCCATGCCCCTAAACCAGACAGTGAAACACAAGTCAGCCACTGGAGAACTGGAAAACAATGGTTACAATACTCGACTTAAGTTCAAGTCAAATCTAAAAATAAGACCAAAAAAAGAAAGTTAAGATACACATCTGAGAGAATTATACAGTCCCCAGACTAAATAAAGAAAGTTAGGGCTGTGGAAGGGGAAGTGGAGGGGAGGGGTACTGAGCAGTTAGGAGAGTGTGAGCTCAAGAAAGTTGCACACCTCCACAGCAATCAGGAAGTTGCCTGGCAGTTAAGCTAGGTTTTCCTTTTCATGGGTGTCCATTGAGGACTGCCAATTAACAGGAGGCAACACTTCACCCATCCATCATCTAGGTGGGAGTGAGGCTCATAACTCTGCTCAGCACCTCATCCAGTCCATGCTGAGGCGATCATCCTTGTTCTTTGGCCCAGAAAGCTCATAAGGACCACCAGAATGAGGGTGGATAGAGTAGGATACCTAAAGACAAGATGGTAACATAAAGGTAAAGCCCCTGTACTAGTGTGAATCTGGCCTCAAACAATTCGAGTTCTCTCACAAAGGTGAAACAATATATGTTACCCCAGTTACATATACCATATGGAAAACTCATGACACTTTGGGAGGATCTGGACCCTTGCCTTGGATAATGAGGCACCTCCAAGGAAAAATAACCCTGAGCACAAATAAATTGTAGGCCAGCAGTTCCCAATATTCCAGGAGTTGTTTGCATATTTGGAAGAAATGCAATTGCACCTGAAATTCGTGGTGGTTAAGGGTAGCATATGGATTGGGACATGTAACTGAGACACAAGCCTTCGAAGAAATGGGGTGGGGAGCAGAAAGTGCTCCCCTACTCATTTCTTGTTGGCAGAGCCCAAAGTTTGTTCAAAGGTTCCTGGCTCCTATGCCGTGTGCTCAGAGAAGGAACACTTCCCCAACCCGAGGTTTCAGAAAGGGGTGGCATCTGCCTCTCCAAAGTGATGTATGACTCTCAGTTACTCTGTGTATGTGGCAGAGCTGACAACTGATCATGTTATTTTCAGTTCATTACATACATTTCTAAAACACTGGGTTATGACTGCTTGCAAATAGTCCAACAGGATGTGGCTTCTCAATATTAGTTGACTGTCATCCACCTTGGCCTTTGTGCCAGGAGTGCCTGTTTCGCAATTATGATAGGAATTAATGGACAGAAATGACTCGGTCAACAATTTCACATGTGCAAAACATATCATGCCTCTATTGTTCTTATATATATATGACTCTGTTTTTGTTTGTTTTTAATTTTTGTAGGTAAAATTTAAAGATGGTAAAATGCACAGATCTTAAGCAAACAAGTCAAGGATTTTTGATAATGAATATACCCACAAAACCTCCACCCTCAAGACAGAGAACATTGCCATCATCCCTAGAAAGTTTCCTCAAAACCCACCCCTCACAGATAATTACTGTTTGACCAAGAAAACACAGACTCAATATGCTTGAGAGAAAAAGATTAAATGTGAGAAGAGGATAAAAAGGGAAAGTGGTGGAATTCAGAGCCTGGTGGAGAAACTTATATTTAGGAGAAAGGTATCTCTCCACCCCCAAGAAGAAAAGTGCTTGGAAAGAGAGTTCTGGGAACATGTTCAGACATTCGCTCACTGGGAAGCAAAGTATGTTCTGAAGGCCTGCCAATCTTGGAGCCCCTCCTGAGGAAAACTGACCATGCGACCCTAACATCCTGTCACAGCAGACTGGATGCGGGTTTGTGGCTGGACTCATCAATTGAGCTACCAGCTGGCCAGGAGCCAAGGAGGTGGCAACAACCTGGGCAACACTCTGCCTGACCAGGACATATCCCCAAGCGGACCACACAGACTCTGTCTCTTGTGGTGTTTAAATGTGAGACATAAAATGAGCCTCAGTGACTGTGGGAAAGGGTAGAAGTGGAGAGACATTCAAAGAGAAAGCAATAAACAGAACCCAGCCAAAAGCTGAAGCCAGAGTAAGCTGAAACCATAAATAACTGAAGTTATGAGGTGAAAAGCATGTATAAGCAGAAGTAAAGTAGTGACTTCTCCCACATTTGCCTGCTCCTCCTCCTAAACAAGGAGAGGAAGCTATTCAAAATCATTATGAGCCAGAGGTACGCGGAGGCTCATCTTTAGAAGCTGGTTGCATCCTAGCCAGGGCAGGCCTAGGGCAGGATGCTAGCCCAGCCATGCACCACTTTGCAATACACTAGGCTGTTTGCCTGTTTGCACCCGTGTCGGCAAGGTCGAAGGAAACTTGAAGGGGTCATTCGGTATACTGCAGACAAGCAATAGCCAGAGCCATTATCATCCCCAGTTCTAAAGAGTTTTAGGCGGAACTGAATTTGAATTTCTCTGAGGCAGAAAGGGCTAAGGTGCCCGTGGGTGAAGGGATGTCAGGTTGGTTTTGAATGAGCCACAACAATGAGATCAAGAAAAGATTAACAGAGTAGAGGTGAGGTGGTTGGACCGCAGAACAGTGTAACTAGACAGGGAGATGCTTTATTACCCTAATCGCAGAGAAGAACAGACTTGTGCATTTTGAGGTGAAAACCAGAAAACTCAGTACATGCATGAAGTTGGATTCTTCCAGTTTCCAGGACATATTCCAAACCCAGTGAGGCCCAGGTGTAAACTGGGTTCAGTCTCTTTATTATCATGAGTAATCTCACAATTAATCCCAAAGAGGTTGCCCAAGTGAATCTTTATGCCTGGCACTCTAACTAGCCTGATTAAAATGAGTGCTCACGCGGAGTGGGTGTGGCTCAGTGGTTGAGGTGGCTGAGAGCCTGCTTCGCATGTATGAGGTCCTGGGTTTGATCCCTGGTACCACCTAAAAAAAAAAAAAATGAAAATATCCAGAAACTTCAACAAGGAATGTGTGCTACCGTTATGAACAAGCACCACCTCACTGAAAAAAGTAAGAGAACGAAACGATTTTCCTTGACTGCCATTTATAAAGTTATCATTTTCTTTCAAATTATATTACCATAATTATAATCAAAATCCCAATGAAATTTGAAAGAAAATTATTCTAAAATTCACCTTAAAGAATAAATATATGAAAATACCAAATAAATATTTGAAAACAAAGAGAAGTGAGAAGAAATTAGCCTTACCAGATTTGAAAGCGTTATATAAAGCTGCAACAAGTATAAAATGATTGAGGCACAAGAATCAACAAACATGTCTATGTATTAGACTAAATATTCCAGAAAAAGACCCTATTCCAGGTAAAAATATTATCCCTTTTAAAGGAGGTATCACAACTTATTGGGGAAAAATGTATTTTTAGTGGCTAAGAACTGTTGTTGAGATGTGTTAATAATGGAAATTCTTTCCTTAGGTAAGTCCTAAGGCTATGTATAAAATGCAAAAAGGAAACAGATGAGTTGTCTGGGTCTAAGAGCATTTTCTAAGCTAAACTAAGTCACATCACAAAAAAACAGTCAACAGATCCAATTATGTAAAATATATGTTTATATATAAAATCATATATGTACCAAAATAAAAAAGGATACTGAAATATTCCCAGCAAAAGAAGATTAAGTATTAATAGGTCTATTCAAAACACTAAAATCAATTCTGAAATCACTAAAACTCCAACTGAGTAATATACAAAGTATAAGATCAGACAATTTACAGTTGTATTTGATAAGCAAACGTGCAAAAACTGTCAACTGTCTCTAATAATCAAAAACAAAGATAATCATTTGAACAATTAAATTAAGCAATACTTTAAATAAGTGGAAGTATTTAATGTTGACAAAGGTTTCCTATGGAGAGTCCAGTTCAGTATAATAACCTTCTTGAAAATAATCCAAAGCATGGGGAATAGTTTTGGAAACCACCCAAACATCTAATGATATATGCACACACAAAAATATTATGAACCTATCTACATATATTTAGAGAGAATTTTTGAATGTTGAATGTCTACATTAAGCTAATCATGATATGAAATTGAATATATATTATATACAATTAAATATTTTTAAATACATGGAAAAAGATTGAAAGGAAAATAATGTATATTAAAATAACAGTGATTATACTAAGGGGTGGGATAATGAGAATTAATTTTTACTTTTTAAATTATTATTATTATTGTTTTATTATTCTGGTAAAATATATACAGCCTAAAATTAATCATTTTAGCTACTTACAAGCATACAATACGGTGGTATTAAATCCACTCACACTGTTGTGCTACGGTCACCACCATCTATTAAGAACATTTTCCATCACCCCAAACAAACTCTGTGTTATTTCCCTATTTTCACTTTTCTAGATTTTCCATATTTTCTACAGTGAGATATTTTTTTTGAAAAATAAACTTTATCTTTTTTTAAAGGGCAGAAAGAAAGAGCAGATAATTTGGTCTCAATCTAGAGTTTATCAAGAGGGCATTCTGAGGTTATTATCAAATGTTTATAAAAAAAATAAAGTACATAAGCAATGTTAGACAAGTGATAACTGCTATTGCCCTGGAACAAATGCCCAGAAATCTAGCATGTTTATACAATTGAATATTAAACTTATTCAAAAGAATGAATCATTTATAAACCTCAACTCTTTTCTGTAATATATTAACATAATTAAAAGTCAGTTAACTCAAATTCAGCTTGTCTGAACTTTTCAATTTTTTTTATAAATATGATTCCATTGTCTGATTTATGCCCAAACATTAGACAACATAGTTAATATCCAATAGTACTCACAATAACTTATTTAAATTACAAGTCATTATTCTAACACCTAATTGCTGATGAACTGATGAACTGAAAAACTCGGCAACATACTCAAGGTTAAATAAAGTGGTAAATGGACAACGTTAGAAGGTAATAGCTTCAAAGTCTGATGTTTGAAGGACTCATGTGTCTGATTTTCAAACTTACTACAAGTTTACAGTAATCAAACAGTAACGTACTGGAATAAAGATAAATATATAAATAGGTAGAATTGAGAGTCCAGATAATAACCTCATATTTACAGTCAAATAATTTTCAATAAGGGTGTCAAAATAATTCAATGGAGAAAGAACAGTCTTTTCAACAAATGATGCAGGGACAACTGGATAGCCACATGCAAAAGAAAAATGTTGGACCCTTTTTTTTACACCATAAAAAATTAACTCCAAGTAAGAGCTAAATCTATAAAATTTTTAGAAGAAAACATAAGAGTAAATCTTCATGATTTGGGGTTAAGCAAAGGCTTCTTAGATACATTACCAAAAGCATAAGTGAGAAAACAAATAAATTAAACTACATTAAATTAAAAACTTTTATGCTTCAAAGGACACCATCAAGCAGTGAAATAACAACTTACAGAATAGGAGAATATATTTGCAAAGCATATATCTGATAAGGGACTAGCATATATATTGAATTCTTTCAATATAATAGTAAAAAGACAAATGACCCAATTAAAAATTGGGCAAAGGATCTGAATGTTTCTCCAAAGAATACACACAAATGACTAATAAGCATATAAAAAGATACTCAACATCATTAGCCATTAGAGAAATGCAACTCAAAACCATTATGAGAAATTACTTCACACCTACTAGGATGGGTATAATAAAAAATACAGAAAATAAGTGTTGGTAAGGATATGGAGAAACTGAAGGCCTTTTCCATTGCTGGTTTAATATATAATATGCAATCACTTTGGAAAGCAGTCTGGCAGTCCTCAAAATGTTAACCATAGACTTGCCATATAACTCAGCAATTCCATACCTAAGTATATACCCAAGAAAAATAAAAGCCTATGTCCTGGGGCTTCTCACGGTTTTCTGTGTCTCTCAGGCTGTGAGCAGGGAAGACAGGAATAATCCCGGGTGCCAGTCCGCGCGGGTCTCCCAGCGCACCTCGTGACCATGCCTCGCACAATTGAGGAAATCAAGGACATCCTGATCACAGCCAGGCGAAAGGATGCCAAATCTGTTAAGATCAAGAAAAATAAGGACAATGTGAATTTTAAAGTTCACTTCAGCAGATATCTTTATACCTTTGTCATCATAGACAAAGGGAAGGCAGAGAAATTGAAGAAGTCCCTGCCCCCAGGTTTGGCAGTGAAGGAGCTAAAATGACATGCTGATTCAAACTGTATTAATATTGTTTTAATTCTGAAAAAACAAACAAACAAACAAACAACAACAAAAAAACCTATGTCCTGGGAGCGGATGTAACTCAGTGGTTGAGCGCCTCCTTTCCATGTAGGAGGTCCTGAGTTCAATCCTCCATACCTCTAAAAAAATTTTTGTTAAACCTATGTCCATGCAAAAACTTGAACATGAAACATTGTACTTAATAACCAGAAAAATAGAACGAACCTGAATGCCCATCAATTGATGACCAGATAAATAAAACATGATATATCTGTACAAGGGAATATTATTCAGTCATGCTACAACACGGACGAGCCTTGTAAACATGAAAGAAGCCAGTCAGAAAAGACCACATATTGGGAACCAACTGTGGCTCAATTGGTTGGGCTCTGGTTTACCACATGGGAGGCTCCGGGTTTGCCTCCTGGAGAAGGCAAGCTGCCGCGCAGTGAGCTGACTCAGCGGGATGGCGCAGCAGGGGGAGACAAGCAGACACAGAAAAATGCAAAGCAAATGAACACAGCAAGCACAAGCAGCAAGGGGGGGGGGATAAATAAATAAATAAATAAATAATATATAAAAATATATATATATTTCTATTAAAAAAAAGACCACATATTGTACAATTCCATTTATATGAAGCATCCTGGATAGGCAAATTTATAGAGATAGAAAGTAAGTTAGTGGTTGCCTAGAGTGGGGATTGGGGGGCAGGCAGAAGACTGCTAATAGGTACAGAATTTCTTTTTGAGATGTTGAGAATGTTCTAAAGTTGATTGTGATGATGATGGTTGCACAATTCTGAATATACTAAAAATCACTGAACTGTTTTTAGTATACACAATTATTTTAGTATACACACTTTGGGGAAATTCTATGTCTCAATAAAACTGTTTTTGTTTTTTTTTTTAAGTCTGATGCTTGAGCATATCTATGTCACTTTCAATGTGCCAACAAAATCTGCCTACAAAAATTCCGTTTAATTAGGTATAATAAGCCCACTATTAAGAAACAAGGAATCTACTTCATATCAATCACTGGGAACAGTTTTGGAATCTGTTCTAGATTTGCAGAGTCCCAGGTTCACAGGTGGTCAAGGATATCACTTCTAGGCAGGCCAGGAACTTTGGCAAACTTTGGGAATCTCAAAGAAAGGACAATACTTCCAAATTTAGAGGTACTGAAGATGAAAGTGACCCAAGGCTTAGATGGGATGATAAGGGCAGTTGGAGGAAAAAAAGATTTGGAATAGGGAACCGGCTGTAGCTCAATTGGTTGGGCTCTGGTTTACCACATGGGAGGCCCCGGGTTCGAACCCGGGGCCTCCTGGCCAAGGCAAGCCGCCGCGCGGTGAGCTGATGTAGCAGGGGGAGATAAGCAGACACGGAAAAACGCAAAGCAAAAATGAACACAGCGAGCACAAGCAGCAAGGGGGGGGATATATAAATAAATAAAAATAAATCTTTGATAAAAAAAAAAAGATTTGGAATAGCTTTAGCATCTTTTTAGGAAATCTCCAGAGAGAGGTTAACTCTTTGGCCTTAGTAATCTTTTTTTATAAAAGCAGTTTTATTGGGATATATTCACATACCATACAGTCAATCCAAAGTGTATAATCAATGGCTTTAAGTATAGCCACAATGTTGTGCATTCACTATCACAAAAAAACTTTAGAACAATTTCATTACTCCAAAAAGAAAAACTTCACTCTTCTTAGAAAAGTCACCTCTTAATCCCTCTATTCTGTCACAGCCCTACATAACCACTAATCTAATTTCATCTTTATAAATTGATATATATTTACATTTAATATAAATGGAATCATACAATATGTAGTACTTTGTGTCTGATTTTTTTCACTTAGCATATTGTTTTATCTGATATTAACATCTTATAACATTAACATACATTTGTACACTTTCAAAGAAAAACACTTTTATAAATATGCAATATTACCCATGTTCATATTTCACATGAGGTTTTACTATTGTATATAGTCCCATGTTACATTTTTTAGCTTTTCTGTTAGTAACATACATGATCTTAGATTTTCCCTTTCAACCACTGTCATACCCATATGAATGGCTCTGCTAGTTACAAACATTATGTTGCGCTTTCACCTTTTCTATTCATTTCCAAAGATTAGCACACATTCTTTTTTACCAATTCTGCATGAGTTAACCCTCAGCTATCCATTTTCTGGTGACTCATATCCAAGTAATTAATTCCATGAGATTACACAATATACTCAGTTCATAGTAGCGCAATCATACCATATTTGTCTTTTTGTGTCTGGCTGGCTTCACTCAAAATAATATCCTCTAGGTTCATCCAGGTTGTCATATATTTCACAACTTCATTTCTTCTTACAGCTGCATAACATTCCAACATGTGTCTACACCACCAAACCTAGGTTGTTTCCATCTTTTGGCAGTTGTGAATAATGCCACTATGAACATTAGTATGCTGATGTCTGTTCGTGTCACTGCTCTCAGTTCTTCTGGGTATATACCCAGTAGTGGTATTGCCGGATCATGTGGCAAATCTATATTCAACTTCTTTAGGAACTTCCAAACAGTCCTCCATGGTGGCTGCATCATTCTACATTCTACATTCTCACCACCAGTGAATAAGTGTTCCTCTCCTCATCCTCTCCAACGCTTGTAGATTTCTGGGTTTTGTTTCAGTTTTTTGTGTTTTTTTTCTGAGGTACCAGGGTCAGGGACTGAAATGAGGACCTCATATGGGGGGAGCCAGCACTCAACCGCTGAGCAATATTTGCTCCCCTGAGATGGTTTTTTTCATTTGTTTGCTTGTTGTTTGTTCTTTTTTTTTTTTAAGATTTATTTTATTTATTTATTTCTCCCCACCCCCTGTTTGTTGTGTACTGTCTTCTTTATAGGAGGCACTGGGAGCCGAACCCAGGACCTCCAATGTGTCTGGGACCTCTGATGTGGGAGACAGGTTCCTAATCACTTGAGCCACATCCACTCCCTGCTTTGTATCTCTCATTATGTTTTCCTCATGTCTCCTGTTGCGTCATCTTTTTGCATCAGCTCACCATGCCTGCCCCATTGCATCAGCTTGCTGTCTTGCTTGTCTTCTTTAGGAGGCACCAGGAATCAAACCTGGGACCTCCCATGTGGTAGGCAGGAGCCCAATCACTTGAGCCACATCCACTTCCTTGTTTGTTCTTTTTGTTTTTAGGAGGCACCGGGAACCTAACCTAGGACCTCCCATGTGGGAAGCAGGCACTCAACTGCTTGAGCCACTTCTGCTCCTCTTTTCTGTCTTTTTAATGGTGGTCATTCTAATAGGTGGGAAATGATATCTCATTGTTGCTTTGATTTGCATTTCCCTAATTGCAAGTTATGCTGAACATTTTTTCATGTGTTTTTCTCACCATTTCTATTTCTTTTTGGACAAATGTCTGTTCAAGTCTTTTGCCCATTTTTTAATCGGGTCATTTGTCTTTTTATTGTTGAGTAGCAGCATCTCTTTATATATGATGGGTATTAAACCCTTATCAGATATGTGATTTCCAAACATTTTCTCCCATTGAGTTGGCTGCCTTTTCACCCTTTTGACAAAGTCCTTTGAGGCTCAAAAAGTGTTTCATTTTGAGGAGGTCCCATTTCTCTATTTTTTGTTTTGTTGGTCATGCTTTTGGTACAAGGTCCAAGAAACCACCACCTACCACAAGATTTTTAAGATGTTTCCCTAAATTGTCTTCTGGTAGTTTTATGGTCCTGGCTTTTACATTTAGGTCTTTGATCCATTTTTAATTGATTCTTATATAGGGAGTGAGAAAGGGCTCCTCTTTCATTTTTTTAGTTATAGATATTCATTTCTCCCAGCACCATTTGTTGTAGAGACTGTTTTTTTCCCATTAACATGGACTTGGTAGGTTTCACAAAATCCAGTTGATCATAGAGGTAAGGGTTTATTTCTGGACTCTCAATTCTATTCCACTGGTCCGTGTATCTATGTTTATGCCAATATCATGCTTTTTTTTTCTTGAATCATGCTGTTTTGACCACTGTAGTTTTGTAAAATATTTCAAGGTCAGGCAGTGAAATTCCTCCCACATAGCTCTTCTTTTTTTAGAATACTTTTGGCTATTTGGGTGCACTTTCCCTTCCAAATAAATTGTTAATTGCCTTTTTAATTTCTATAAAGTAGGCTGTTGGAATTTTGATTGGTATTGCATTGAATCTATATTTCAGTTTGGGTAGGATTGATATCTTCATGATATTTAGTATTCCAATCCATGAACACAGAATGTCTTTCCATTTGTTTAGGTTTTCATTGATTTCTTTTAGCATTGTATTGTAGTTTTCTGCATATAGGTCCTGTACTTCTTTGGTTAAATTGATTCTTAGGTGGTTAAGTCTTTTTGTTGCTATTGGAGTTGGAATTTTTTTCTGATGTCCTACTCAAATTGTTCAATACTAGTGTACAGAGACATTATTGATTTTGCATGTTAGCCTTCTATCCTGCCACTTTAGTAAACACATTTATTAGCTCAAGTAGCTTTGTTGTAGACATTTCAGAATTTTCTAAATATAGGATCATGTCATCAGCAAATACAGAGAGGTTTTTTTTTTCTTTTTTTTTTTTTAAAGATTTATTTATTTTATTACATATCTCCCCTTCCCCCCACTGCGGCGACGCGCCGAGAGTGGTCACTGCGCAGGCGCGGCTTTCCCCGCTTGTGGGCGGTCTCTGCGTCCGTTCACGGCTGGCTTTCAGTTCGCGGGTGGCTGGCTGCGCTCCATCCGCGGGCAACCTGCCCTGCCCGTGGCGGCTCTTGCCCTGTCAGTGGCAGCTTCTTGCCCTGCCCACGGCGGCTCCGGCCCGCCCATGGCGGCTTGCCATTCTCAAGGCGGTCTGCCCACTAGGAGAGGTCCCCGGGAAGCGAACTCGGGACCTCCCATGTGGTATACTGGCGCCCTATCCACTGGGCTATCGAGCCGGCCCCCTTTTTTTCTTCTTTTCCTATTTGGATGCCTTTTACTTATTTTTCTTGTCTAATTGCTCTAGCTAGAACTTTTATCACAGTGTTGAATAACAGTGGTGACAGTGGTCATCCTTGTCTTGTTCCTGATCTCAGAGGGAAAGCTTTCAACCTTTCCCCATTGAGTAAAATGTTGGCTGTGGGTTTTTCATATATGCCCTTTATAATATTGAGGAATTCTCCTATTATTCCTACCTTTTGACGTGTTTTTATTGAAAAAGGATGCCGGATTTTGTCAAATGCCTTTTTTGCATCAATTGAGATGATCATGTAGCTTTTTTCCTTCAATTTGTTAATATGGTATATTTCATTGATTCATTTTCTTATGTTGAACCAGCCTTGCATACCAGGAATAAATCCCATTTGGTCATGATGTATAAGTCTTTTGATAGGCTGTTGGATTAGATTTGCGAGTATTTTGTTGAGAATTTTTGTATCTCTGTTCATTAGAGAGGTTGGTCTGTAATTTTCTTTGCTTGTACTGTTTTTATCTGGCTTTGGTATTAGGGTGATGTTCGCTTCATAAGATTTGTTGGGTAATTTTCCCTCCTTCTCAATTTTTGGAAGAGTTTAAACAGGATTGGTGTTTATTCTTCTCAAAATGCTTGGTAGAATTCACCCGTGAAGCCAACTGATCCTGGACTTTTCTTTGTTGGGTGGTTTTTGATGACTGAGTCAATCTCTTTAAATGTGATTGGTTTGTTAAATTCTTGTATTTCTTGTAGCTTCGTGTGTTTGTGCATTTCTAGGCATTTGTCCATTTCATCTAAGTTGTCTATTTTTGTGGCATATAGTTTCTCTTATGATCCTTTTTATTTCTGTGGGATCAGTCATAACTTCCCCCCTTTCATTTCTGATTTTATTTATTTGTATCTTCTCTCTTTTTTCCTTTGGTAGTTGTAATGGTTTAACAGTTTTATTTAATTATGAATTCCAAAAATATAAACTGGATTATGCTTGTAAACTGATCTGTTCATCTGGGCATGATTAAGTTATGATTAGGGCGTTAACTGCCACGTCAGTGGGACGTTGAGCCCCACCCCTCGGTGGGCGTGGTCTCAAGTGTGAAAGACTAGACAAAAGGCAGCAGGGATGAGAGAAGCAGATTTGAGAAGCAGTTCTGATGTTGGAGAGAAGCGCTCCGGGAGAAAACAAGTGAGCATTTTGCCCGATAGCCTACAGCTGGCCTTGTGGAGAGACACAAAGTGTAGAGGGCCTCATGGTTTACAGCTGAACATGTGGAGGAAACAGAAGCTAAGCCCAGAGAGAAACGCAGCCCCGGGAACAGAGGAACCCGGAAGCCTGAACACTGGAGACTTGGGCAGCTGTCCTGCTCCAACATGTGGACTTTGGTGAGGGAAGAACTTTATGCTTTGTGGTCTGGTAACTCTAAGCTTCTACCCCAAATAAATACCCTTTATAAAGACCGACCAATCTTTGGTATATTTCAAAAGGCACACCTGTGGCTGACTAATACAGTAGTCTAGCTAAGAAGTTGTCAATTTTATTGATCTCAAAGAACAAGCTTTTGGTTTTGTTGATGTTCTCTATTGTTGTTTTTGTTTGTTTGTTTGTTTTGTTTTCAATTTCATTTATTTCTATTCTATTTTTTTTTTAACCAGGAGGTCCTCGGGATCGAACCCAGGTCCCTCCATATGGCAGACGGACGCCCAACCATTTGAGCCACATCTGCCTCCTATTTCTACTCTAAAGTTTATTATTTCTTTCCTTCTGTTTGCTTTGGGAGTGGTTTCCTGTACTTTTTCTAGTTTCTCCAGTTGTTCAGTCAGATCTTCGATTTTAGCTCTTTCTTCTTTTTTAATATAGGCATTTAGGGCTATAAATTCCCCTCTCTGCACTGCCTTTGCTATATCCCATAAGTTTTGTTAAGTTGTGTTCTCATTTTCACTCATCTCAATATATTTACAAATTTCACTTGCAATTTCTTCTTTGACCCACTGATTATTTCGGAGTGTGTTGTTCAGCCTCCACACATTTGTGAATTTTCCCTTTTCCTGTGTATTATTGATTTCCAGTTTCATTCCATTATGAGCTGAGAAGGTGCTTTGTATAATTTCAATCATTTTATATTTATTGAGGCCTGCCTCATTACCTAACATGTGGTCTTTCCTGAATAAAGATCCATGAGCACTTGAGAAGTATATATAACCAGCTGAGTTGGGATGCAACATTCTATATATGTCTGTTAGGTCTAGCTCATTTATCATATTGTTCAAATTTTCTGTTTCCTTGGTGATCTTCTGTCTAGTCGTTCTATCTAATGATATGAGTGGTGTGTTGAAGCTTCCAACTATTACTGTAGAGATATCTATTTCTCCCTTCAGTTTTGTCAGAGTTTGCCTCATGTATTTGGGGACACCCTGGTTTGGTGCACAGATATTTATGACTGTTATTTCTTCCTGGTGGATTGTCACTTTTATTAATATATAATGACCTTCTGTATCTCTTAAAAAATTTTTTTTGCGTTTCAAATCTGTTTTGTCTGATTTAGTATAGCTACCCCTGCTCTTTTTTGGTTACTGCTTGCTTGGATTATCTTTTTCCAACCTTTCACTTTCAGCCAGTTTGTGTCCCTGGGTCAAAGGTGAGTCACTTGTAGAGCAGCACATGGGTGGCTCATATTTTTAATCCATTCTGACAGCCTATATCTTTTGATTGGGGAGTTTAATCCATTCACATTCAATGATATTACTGTAAATGCATTATTTATTTTCACCATTTTATTCTTTGGTTTTCATATGTCATATCTTATTTTCATCTGCCTTTTTTCTCTTTTGGTTATCCTTTCTACTATTCTTGTCTTCTACACTCTCCTCCAAGCCTCCCTCTCCTGTCTTTTTCTTTCAGGCTGTAAGGGTATCTTTACTATTTCCTGCAATGGTGGATTCTTTTAGTATCCTAATTGTATCATACCCTGTCTTCTCGCCTCCATAGTTTCTGATGAGAAATCCGCACTAAGTCTTTTTGGATGTCCCTTGTATGTGATGGTTTGCATCTCCCTTGCTGCTCTCAGAATTTTCTCTTTGTTTTTGATGTTTGACATTCTGAATAGTATGTTTCTTAGAATAGGTCTATTAGGATTTATTCTGATTGGGGTACGCTGTGTTTCTTGGACATGTAAATTCATTTCTTTCATGAGAGTTGGGAATTTTTCAGCCATTATTTCCTCAAATACTCTTTCTGCCCCATTACCCTTTTATTCTCCTTCTGAAACTCCCATGGCATGTATGCTGTTGCATTCCTGTTGTCATTTACCTTCCTGAGCCTCTGCTCAATTTTTTCCCATTCTTTTCTCACTTCAATTTCAGCTGTTCTGTCTTCTGTATCACTTATTCTTTCTTCTATCATTTCAAGTCTGCTGTTGTATTCCTCTAATGTGTGTGTATTATTTTTAAAAATTTATTTACTTCTCCTCCCCACCTCCATTCTTTTGTGCTCGCTAAATGCTCTCTATGTCTGTTCGTTGTGTGCTCTGTCTGCTCATCTTCTTTTAGGAAGAACCAGGAACCAAGCCCAGGACCTCCCATGTGGGAGGAAGGTGCCCAATTGCATGAGCCACATCGGCTTGATGTGGCTCTCATTGTATCTCCTCCTTGCATCAATTCATTGCATCATTGTGTTGAGTCATCTTGTTGCATCAGCTTGCCATCTTGCTCGTCTTCTTTAGGAGGCACCAGGAACTGAATCCAGGACTTCCTGTGTGGGAGATGGGTGCCCAACTGCTTGAGTCACATCCGCTCCCCTCTAATGTGTGTTTTTTATTTTTGTTTAATTTTTTAAAAATATTTTTTAAAAGATACTTAGATTACACAAATGTTACACGAAAAATATAGGGATTCCCATATGCCCCACTCCCCACATGTCCCACGCCCTCCACATAAACAACATCCTTCATTAGTGTGGCACATTCATTGCAATTGATAACTGCATCCTGGGGCATTGCCATTGAGCATGGTCCATAGTTCACATTGTAGTTTACACTCTCTCCCACACAATTCTGCAGGCTATGGAAAAAATGCCATTTAGGACAATTCCCAAGTCCTGAAAAAAACCCCGCATTACACCTGTCTTTCCCTCCCCCTCCCCCCCCCAGAGCCTCCAGAGACCACTGCCTCCACATCAATGTTGTAATTTCTTCCATTGCTAGCATCACAATAAGTCTATAGTGGAATACCAGTAAGTCCACTCTAGTCCATAGTTCATTCCCCAATCCTGAGGATTCTGGGATTGTGATGTCCACTCCACCTCTAATTGAGAGGGGGCTTCAATCCCATACAGCCAATGGATGGGACTCTCTTGCTTACAGTTGTGGGCTTTCTCGTTTCCTTGGTATTGTGGTTGACAATCCTCACCTCTTTAGTTGTCCTGGGTGAGTCCAATGAACTGGAGAGTAGATGTTGCAACTCCACTGAGGCTCAGGGCCCAGCTGGCACATGCATAGCCCAAAGATTCAAGTCTCTTGGACACACACTTACCCACTCCAGCACCAAGTGTAGGTTCAAATAGAAGGGACAGATGAGCCATGTGTAAGGAAGACATAATCAAGTCCAACTCTGTCACTGTCAGAAACACAAACTCCAAAGTAGGGCCCACTGGCAAGGCACCAAATTCCAGAGTGATCTGCCCTGACTATAGGACTTGGGTATCTCCAGAGCCCTCAGGAGCCCCACCATTTGGGGTAGTATCCACTTTGGCAGTCTATGAGATCCTGCTGAGATGTGTATAAGCATTGCCTCTGGGATGACCTCCTAACTCACTTTGAAGTCTCTTAGCCTATAAACTCATTTGTCTTTACCTTTTTCCTCTTTAATTTGAGTTTTTTGTTGTTGTTACATATCCCCCCCTTTCTGCTTGCTCTTGCTGTGTTCATCTCTGCATTCTTCTGTGTCTGCTCTGTCTCCCCCCACTGTGGCGACGCGCTGAGTTAGCTCTCACTGCGCAGGCGGCTTGCCCCGCTCGCAGGCGGCTCTGCTCTGCTCGTGGGCGGCTCTGCTCTGTTTGCAGGTGACTTGCCCTGCCTCTGGCAGCTTTTGCCCTGCCTGTGGCGGCTTTGCCCTGCCTGTGGAGGCTTTTTGCGCTGCCCGTGGCAGCTCTGCCCCTCCCACGGCGGCTTGCCCTCTCAAGGCAGTCTGCCAGCTCGG
>PVKH010001665.1:0-29621 GCA_004027955.1 Chaetophractus vellerosus
AGAAAGGGGGGGGGGTGTATGTAATAAATAAAAAAAAATAAAACAAAAAAAATCTTTAAAGTGTATTAGGAATGAACTGTCAGTTTAGCTTGGTTTGGAGAGTCAAAGGGAAGTCAGAGAAACTAGATTTTTAAGGAGATATCACCAAATCTTTTCTGCATAGGGAAAAAAATAAAGTTTCAAGGTAGCTTGGGGATAATGCACGCGGCAGTCCATAGGCTCCGTGCCTTGGCTTTGGAAGCCCCTTGATACCGGACGGGAACGGGGATGTGTGTGTGTCTGTGCGCTGTGGTGGGGGAGCGTTTTCACGAAGTCCCTCTTTCTGCACATTATCGGATTTGATTTCAACTTGGCTCTTAACCAGAAAGGCTGCTTGTCAAAGGATGATTAATATGAAAGACTTCTCATTGCTATATCATGCCAGAGAATTAGGAATCATAATTTTAAGGTATGGAGAGGTTAGAGCACAAATCTCAGGTTAGTCAAGCCCTCCTAGAGAAGATAGGTATATTGGTGCCAGGCATTTTGCAGAGTGTATTGGAGGGAAGCCACAATAACGGATATAGAGAGGGGCAGTTTTTTTTTCCCCAAAAAATTATGGCTCTGATACATGAGGCTGACATGAAGACGCGGTCAGCGTGGGACTAAAAGGCACACTGCACATAGATGAGTATCAGCAACACTTGGACAGTTCAAGAAGGAACGGATTTCAAACTAAGATTTTAACTAAAGATTTTTAACTAAGATTTAAAAATTCAAACGGATTTTAACTAAGCTATAAGCTGTTGCTAAGCATGAAGGAATTGGAAGTCGACACTAGAACATGATAAGATTTGAGTTTAAGCTAATTTTGTAATAAGGAGATAGTTCTCATTCCATGGTATGAGTTCAATCATTCTCAATAAACCATTTTATTTTCTTCACATATTCCAGGTTAAAGCACATTCTAATTATTATGAATACATATCTGTGAATGGTTTCAGTTAAAATTCTGGGGTCCAGCACTACATAATCAGCTGAGCACCACTGCTCAAAAGAATGTAGCTTAATCAGGTTGATTTCCCCAGGGAGTTATATCATATACACACACACACACACACACACACACACACACACTTGGCTATATCCTTGCTTGCCAGGTCTTTGAACTCTTTCTCTCAGGTTAATTCCACCATATCCTGAATTCCTTGTCATGGTCAGTTATCCCAGTACTAATAAATTATCAGGCCCCTAAATAAACAAACACAATCCTAGCATGATTTTTCTTAGAACAAAACAAAACAAAACAAAAAATAAAAGCAATCTGTAACAAAAATAACACCTGGATGATCAAACTGTCATTAATATGTTATGGTGGAAAGGGCATTGAACTGAAAATTAGGAGAACTAATTCTTATCTCTTTGCTGCTCCTAACTGACCTTGGTGATCCCTTTGATCCTGGGTATTGTTTTTCTCAGGTGTAAAATAATGGGATTGATAAGATTACTGTTCCATTCTATCTAGCTGGAACAGAATCTGAGAGGAATCTGTTGCACTAGGTTAGGATTTTTTTTTTTTTTTTTTTAGGTATTGGGGCCTGGGGATTGAACCTGGGACCTCGTATATGGGAAGCTGGCACTCAACCGCTGAGCTACATTGGCTTCCCTGAGTTGGTTTCTTCGTTTGTTTTGCTTATCGTTTTTTTTTTTTTTTTTTTCAGGAGGCACCAGGAAACAAACCCAGGACCTCCCATGTGGGAGGTGGGTGCTCAATTGCTTGAGCCACCCCATCCGCTCCCAGGAATTTTTTAGGTTAGGAAATTTTACACTCATACACACACACACATACACCCCCCTTCCCCATTCTATTAGTCTGACTGATTTAAGCAGAAAAGGAATATAATCAAAGAATATTGTGCAGGTTACAGAATCATTAAGATGGTATGAAAACCATCCTGTGGGCTGTTCATCGAGAAAACAAGTGCTGAAGATCATGCCATGGAACTGACCTGGTGAGGAAACTGCTAAAGAAAACTGCTGCTGCCACCTCTGGGTTAGACCTGCCGTTTGTCCACTGCTACTGTTGCCCTAGGAATGTGATCTCTTGACTATTCTACCAGTGGGACAGGAGCACCTGGTGGCTGCAGCCTAAGGGGCATGCCTTTGCCCTACCTGCTAGAGAAGCCCAGCAGTGAGTTTCTGGCATTTTCAGCATCTCTCTGGGATGCAGCTCAGTCTCCCACCAGGACTCATAAATGGGGAATTCCCCATTTCCCCAGGCCTCTGGAAAAAATGTCTTCTGTATCATCTTTATACAAATACAGACAAATAATCAATTCCACCCTTTCCAGGCTAAAGCTCTCACAGAGGTCTGTGTGTCTTTTTGTTACTATTGTTTCTCCCTTACTAGATGATTAAAGCCATTCTCTTGCCTTACCTCCAGTTTCTACCGAAACAATCCCTTTCTCTCTCTCTCCCTTCCTCCTCCCTCCCCTTCCTTTCTCCTTCCCTCCCCTTCCCCTGCTTCACCATTTGCAGTAGATTGAATTTTGTACCTCAAATGAGACATGTTCTGACTCCACATTCCAGTGGGTGTGAGCCCATGGTAAAATGGATCTCTTGGAGATGTTAAATTAAGATGTGTCCCAATCGTATGAGCTTGGCTCTTAACCTGAATTACTGCAGGCTTTGTAGAGAAAGAAACTGGACGCCAGTGACAGAAAGCCAGAGGGAGGAGCCAGAACCCGGAAGTCAACGGGAACCTGGAACATAATGGACAGGACAAAGCATGTGATGCGAGGCAGGGATGCAAGACAAGGAATCATAAGGATTGCACCAACCAGTTGGGGACCTGGTAGGAAGCAAGCTAACTAGCCTCCAAAACTGTGAACCAATAAATTACCATTGTTCAAAGCAAACTTATTGTATGGTAGTTGTCATAGAAGTCTGTCAAACTAAGGCAACATTCTTTGACACTAACAAAAGAGAAACTCATTTTCTTAAATTACCAATTCACATGTAGCATTTAAGCTGAATCTTTTCAAAAAAATGTTAATTATACATTATCTGCATAGGAATAAACTATTCAGGCCTCTGTAGGGATTTAGGAATATTTTATTGGCTGTTTTATTACAACAGCAACTTGGAGAAGATTTGGAGGTGGGACTGGAGTGATTAGACAAGGGCATATTGGGAAAAAAACTGCCTAGATGCACACTGGGTAGGTTGGTTTAGGGACCAGGAGGTGTGTTTGAGTAACCCATTAAGGGAAAGTTCTTTGAAAAAGAGAATGAAGCTATAATCCTGTTGCATAAGACCACGAGGATATTTCTGCATTTTGTAGTAATTGGTTGGGAAGACAATAATTCAGATTGAAGTTGAGTTCCTTAACACATGGAACCCATGAGAAGCTATTGACATGGTTTGGGTGAGAAATTACAGTGCTCACACACAAAATGTGGCTATCTAGCTCAAATTGGAAAGCGCTATGAATGCACAATAAAACAAACCACCCCACTATATGACTGAAGAACAGCAATAAGTGGAAATGACTGCTAATAGCATATTGTCAGTGATATAATGTTGCTGCCCTTTGGATGTCAGAATTGGGCCCTTTCTGAATTTATTATAATACTCATGGGGAGAAAATGCATGTTCGTGACTATTGCTTAGAGCATCTGGTAAGGTAACCTCTAATTCTGCTTAAATGGAAATCGACAAAGCAGGTACATGTTGTGCTGGTTCTTGTGAATTAGTCTCCAGGGAGGGCTCTTCTGATTCAGCACTGCTGAATTACATGCCATCCTCAGGAAAAGGCTTGAACATCAAATGGCATTCAATAGTTCAATATGTGTAAATAAATCTAAGCCATATGAATCTGACACAAATTGCTTCATTCAATGAATTGAGCGATTGCTAGGGACTGCCATGGACTGAACAGTGCTTTATGTATTGACTTTATAGGTCTAGACCCCCTGCCTATACAAGGAGGAAAAAATTAGTGCTCGTCAGCGGTCCAGATAGCATTTTGAACAGATAATGCTGTCTGGTTGGATTACAGATCTTGGAAATAATGTGAAAACTAAACCAAGAAAGAATTCCTTCCTTCACATCAATAGTCATTATACCACAGCAAGGCCCTGTGTTTTAGCATTGCCATGGAGGAAAGTTGCTTGTGGAGAACGTTTCATATGGAAAACAGCTAGCGTCTGTTGTGAAAATTGTTTATTTCCTCCATCAGCCAAGACATCAGTGAGACTTCAGAAAAATAGGCTAAGTTATTTTATTTCTTTTTATCTTATTTCCTTTTTTTTTGGTATTTTCTGTATGGTACTGAAGGAATAACCTTCAGGTGGACCTAGTGTGAAAATGTTTCAAATTGCTGACAGCAACACAGCTGCGTTCAGAAGGTGACTTCTGAAATAATTTAGATGAAGGCAAATACCAGTACAGGCTTGCTCAACCTTTGTAGACCCTCAGGTACCTCTGAAACTCTAAATTTGCCATTGTTTATGCTCTGGAAGGGTATCCCAGTTGCTACAGACAAACATTGTCAAGTGGATTGGGAAGAGATGAAGTAGAAAGAAGAAAGGAATGAGAATTTTTATATTCAAATAACGTGATAATAATGGGAAAAATGAGGAAAAGACCAGTGGTAGTGGCTAAGTGGAGTTACTGAGGGCTCAGATGAAAGGTCACAGGTCAATCTCACCTGCAAAAACCACAGGGAAGTGCTGACCTTTAGGTGGAGGGGTTGGGGTGGCTTTTTGTGCAGTGGAAGCTTCAGATCCTGGCTTGCTCTATTTCTGCTGCTTTTGCTACCGCTATTACCATCACCACCAATCTCATTTGTGGAGCATTTAGTCTTGCCAGTTATCATGCCAAAGCATATGTGTATATTACCTTGTTTACCAGTTTCAAAGATTTCTTCAAGATGTAATAGAATGTTAAAAGTCACACACACACACACACAAAAGAATGTTAAAAGTTGCATGCCTGGTGGTCAGGAGACCCACCTCCTACATCAGGTTTGCTATCAGCCCTCAGCCAAAGTCAACTCGCATAACTTCATAACTGTAAAATTAAATAGCAAGACTCAATTCATAAAGTTGTTGTTAGGAATAAATGAAATAATCCTAGTACTTAGCACCATGTCAGGCAGAATAACAGATTCTCATGTCAAATTTCTCTCTTCTTCTCCTATCTAGTGCCAATTTCTTTATCTATGAATATGAAATTTGAAAATTCCTTCCAGTTCTGATATTTTAATATAATATTTTAGTAGACTTTTTGCCTTTATCCTTTATTACATAATTTCCAATGCAGAAGCTGTGTTTGATTTTTTGTTATATTTTATCTGAATTTATTTATAAAAGTGCCTAATGTAATACCTGCACATAAATGGGTACTCAAAATATTTATTGATTTAATGATGGGAATACCAAAACACAGACATTCTCATCGGGGATAAGTCTTTTTGGATTGGAAAACATTTTAATGAAGCAAAATATCGTAGACAACCAAACATCATGAATGGAATGTTTTGAAACCATAGTGTCAGGGGTCAAGGGAACACTCAGAATATAATAAAAGGCAGTGTTGCTTGGTATGTTTGCAAAGTTTCTTTTCTGAAATATAAAGGGTCAGTTTGCTTTATTTTTTTTGCACAGAATATCAAGAGGATGTCAGGGAGGGCTTACTAGAAATACTTACTCTAAAAGAATTCAACTTGCCCAGAGCAAATAAATGCGCAAGTCTTGCATCACCTTTGCAAAGTGGACAGAAACACAGATGGTCTGAAATAAGCAAACTTTTTTTTCTCCCTAAAATAACACTTTCCTAGAAATAATATTTTCAAATAAGTCTCAGCAGAAGTTTTCCTTAATCACTTTTAAAATCTAGACTTGGGTACGCATGTAAACTTTCCAAAGAGTAAGATCAAACTGAGTAGAGAAAGACTGTAAAGAAGACAAGTTTTTGTATCTTAAATACTTTTTACACTTTGGGGAGGAAGTCTTAATGCTCTAACTATTCCATTCTTGTGGGTAATACTGGTAATTGAAAGCTAAACTGGAGGAGGAAAAAATTCTGAATATCATAAACCACTTCATGATATTGTTATCCATTGAAAAATCTGGCTGCAGTCACTAGATCTAAATTCCATTTGTCCTACTGAGTGAGGAAAGGAAGCTAATTGTAGAAATAATAAAAAACATAGTTCTCTGGGGCCAGATCCCTAAAGGTTGGACCTGGTCTTTGCGCTTACCACATAAGGTCTTGGGCAAATTACTTCACCTCTCCATGTTTCTGCGTCCTCATCAATAAAATAGGGAAAATAATAGAATCTATCTTATTGGATTTTGTGAGGATTAAATTAATTAATAAAGCAATTGGAAGAGTGCCAAGAAAATAATGAACATAGTATTGTTGGTATTATGCCTGTGTATGGGTACTGTTTGGCTTTTAAATTTCCAGTCTTCTTTTTCTTTCTTCATAATTATATCAGGATGTGCATCCCAAAATTGGAGAATTTATGAGTATCTGTGCATGTGCATGCATGCATGATTTTTTTTAGGTGAGTTATCAGGTTTTATTTCAGGAAGTAAAAGTCATTAACTTTGAAACATCCATCAACTAATCCCATCTGAGGAAGATCCAGACCATAAAGAACAATATTTGCCATCAAATGGGAAAATAGTAAGTGAACATATTACGGAATGAGGATGTAAGATTAAAATGTGTGTATGTGGATAAGAATGTTCACGCAAAAGCATTAAGGCATGGGACTTCCAGAACTTTTTTTTAACTTTATTCATGAAGGAGTTTTAGATTACAGAAAAGTTACATAGAAAATATAGGGGATTCCCATATACCCCACCACGGGCTCTCACACTTTCCCCTGTTAATAACATCTTTCATTATTGTGATATGTTTGTTAGAATCATGAATAAATATTGAAGCATTGCTACAACCATGGTTTATAGTTTGCATTATGGTTTATACTTTGTACCATAAAATTTTATAGGTTTCAACAAAATGTTTAATGGCCTGTATGCATCATTGAAATATCATGCAGAACAATTCCAATGTCCCCAAAATGCCCATGTTGCACCTATTCTTCCCTCCCCCTCCCCTCAAAACCTCTGGTGACCACTGTCTTTATATCAGTGTTACAAGTTCTTCAATTACTAGAATAATAACACGTCTACTTTGGTCCATAGTCACAATCCCCCCTTATGTTTGTTCATTCCTCAATCTTGAGGATTTTGGGATGGTGATGCACACTCTGCATCCAGTTGAGAGGGGATTTAGATCTTATGGGGCAGATGGAAGGAACTGTCTTGATTTCAGTTGTAGATTCTCTGTTTTTTTTTTTGGGATGGGCACTATAGATCATCATCTTTTGTTAGTTGTCCTGAGTGAGTCCAATGAACTGGAAAGTTGCTGTTGGCTGCAACTCTGCTGAGATTCAGGGCTCAACCAGCATATGAACAGACGGAAGGTTTAAGTCTCTGGGACATACATTTAAAGAGTATAGTGCTAATTGTAGGTTCAAATAAAAGGGGTAGAAGAACTATGTTTAAGACAATTATTAATGAGTCTAATGCTATTACATTGGGGAAATAGGATAACATATATTCCAAGGTAAGGTCTGTTGATTTCCTGGGGTTGTGGGCCCTGCCCATAGGGCCCAGATGTCTCTAGAGCCCTCAGAAGCACCCCTGCCTGAGACATTGCTTACTGTGTAAGTGAGACCTGCCAGTTCCAGGACATTATGGAAGCAGTTTTGAAGGTCTTTAAATACAGTCTTGTAGCATTTTCCCCACTGAGGTCTTCTTAATTTACATATACTTCTGTTCAAAATCTGAATATTCCAAAAGCTAGTCTTCCATTCAACCAAGACAGTAGTGTAAGAGTCCCCAGGGTGCTATTCCCTCATGGAATCTTTCAACAATTATGAGCAACTGGCAAGGCCATCTTCCTCAAAACTCTGGAAAATAGTTAGAGGGTTGTTGTAACTGGGCATATGCCTGATCAAGAAAATGCAGCTTTAAAATGATAAGAGAAGCTTGTGGCATCCTAGCTGGCAATGTCACCCATCTCCTTCCTAATGTGCTATGGAGTCAGCCTGTGCTGTGCGTACCTGGTCCTGTTCTGGAGGGACATTCTCAGAGTACCCTCTCTGCTCACACTGGGGTGATTCTATGTTGGTGTAAATCTACTGGATGGCAGCCTGAAAGACTGAGCCAGGGACCTTGTTTTTGGCTCTCCCTCCCAGAACTTGCCCTGTAGGCAGAAGCAGCTTGCAGACAACTAAAACAGTGTTAAAAATGATTAAGGCTCCTAGAAGAAAATGTAGGGAAGCATCTTCAGACCTTGTACTAGATAGTGGTTTCTTAGCCTCTTCACCTAAAGCATGAGCAACAAAACTCTGGAGTCTGGAATCAGCAGAGCACAGAGGCATGGAAAGAGGCCCCTGAGGGTCTGGGCCCACAGAGCAGCTCAAGGCTGAGGAGATGAACCCTGCCATATGCCTGAGAGCCCACAGCTAAACTCGGGGAGATGGTGGGCCTGGAGGGGAAGGCAGGGACCTTGGCAGAGATCAGCAGCCATCTTGGTTTGTCACATGGCAGGATGTCAAGATGGTGAGAAGATGTCTCTGATGGTACCTTGATTTGGAAATATCATGGCCTCAGAATTGTAAGATTTTCCCCTAATAAAATCCCCTTTATAAATAGCCATTAATAGGACAAATTTGAGAATGTTCTCTCATGAATGATAACAAATATTTAATACTAATATAGGGTATTAATAATTGGGTGGGTTAGGGGAAAAATACACCAAATGTAAGATATTGGCTATAGTTAGTGGTAGTATTGTGATGATGTTCTCTCATAGTTTGTCACAAATGTTTCAGAACAATGCAAGGTGTCGGTGGTGGGGAAATGTATGGGAGACTTGTATGATGATATGTGTGTTTGTTTTGTAAGTTCACAACTTTTACTGTGTACTTACTGTTTATGTATGCTCATGTATGAATGATATACTTAATAACATTTTATTAAAAAAAAAGAAAAGCCAACCCATTTCTGGCAGCCTTTGGCAAAACAGCCTACCACTTATCTAATAAAAGTTTTTAAAAATATGAATATTCCAATGTTCTTTTCATAACACTTGGAGAGGAATGGAGAAGAAAGCAACAATTTTGACAATGCATTTTCCTACATTTTGACAATGTGGGAAAATACAATCAGTCCCTAGTTGATTGGAAGAATTTAGATGCAATTAGGGGCATAAAAAGCTTCCTCAAAAAGATCTGTTTTTTGTTGTTGGTCCCATTGAAATAAATCAGGTTTGCTTTCTGTATAAAAATTGACAATATATTAGAATGCTTCAATTCAATATTCTCACTAATAAAAAGCTGTGTTTCTCTGATGAAGACCTGGCTTTGGTTCATGACTCTCTCACTAATTTTAGAGCTGTGGGCAAGTGACTGGACCTTACTGAACACCAACTGCCAAATCTGTTATATGGTGAGAAGAGTGGTGCCAACTGACTACATTGGGGGCAGGATTAAATGAGATCCCTGCCTGGGAAGTAGTAGGCACCCAATGAATGTTACTCATTGGTATGGTTCTTCTGACCACCCCTGCCCCAACAGTCTGTCAGTCATTCTCTCAATACTACCTATTTTACATCTCAAAGTCTACAAAAATAAAGTTGGTTAACAGAAAAATAGGAAATTTAGGGTTTCACCTTTATTTCTGCCTACCCATATTACTGTAAACCTGTGAGATTGTAAAAGAGAGAAAAAATAAATCTATTCTGAGATTTTCCTACTACCTATCCTACTATGTACTCTTGAATGTTTTTGACAATGGTAGTTATACTAAAGGTAAGCGAATGGCAAAGAGAGGTGAACACTCCTTGGTACTTCAAAGATAGGTGGTTAGCAACAGATGTTTAAGTATCCTTACATATATTCATATTTTACATCAGTTTCTTGAAGTTTAAAAAAAAGGAACATTTTAATTTGCTACAGATATTTCATGAAAATCACTATTAGCACAAAGAGACAATGCTTTTGGAAGCAATTGTACATAGTTTTAATTTTTGTTTCTAAGGGAAAAGGTGCGCATGCAGTAAAAGTAATAAGGGAAAGCTGAATTTCCCTTGAGGTATACGAGGCTGAATAAAATCTACATTATCTTTCAATCAGCCACTTAAAAAATTTTTAATTGTGTAGACTCTTAATCACAAGGAAAGTAACCATTGCACAAGCTTTCCTTTGTAGAGAGGATTGGGTGATGGATGGCTCCCATCTTTTTCCAGCTCATTTATAATAACCCTTTCTTATTTCAATGTTTCTGTGCAGTTTTCTGGCTCCTCCAGCCTCCGAGCATTGGCTTTCAGGTAGTGCATAGGAAAAAAGCAGAGCCATAATGAACAGACCTTAAACAAGCAGTGCTTTGTGACTGTAATATGCCTCCAAGATAACCCCCCTCCAAATCGCTGTAGCTTTAAAGACAGGCCCTAGAGCACGTGCTGCTCAACAGCCCCGACTCAGCAACCTAACTCTGCCAGTGCTCTCTCATTCGCTCCTACCTCTTCTTCCTCCTACTCTTTCTTTGCATATGCCACTTTGGAAACATAATGCAAGTTGATACCGGATGTAGACCTGATTTTCTTTGATGCTTTCAGAGGCAATCAAGGGAGCTAGATAGTGTGCTGATATTAGACAATGATGATTTATGGCTCCTAAATGTTGACTTTCTGTATATCTTGTGAAGAAACTTACACTTGATTGAGATTCATGCAGTTTTCTGAGTTTGGGATGAATTGGGAGCCACTCACCACAGTCTAAGGGAAGCATGGTGCAAGGCAAATTAACCAGATAATGCCAGTAAAGAATCTCTGTGAAGACTTAGGTTTAGCCTCAGTACTGTTGCTTCACGCCAATAGTCTCTTCCTACAGCTCCTCGGGTAAAGTTTGATACTGAAGTACTGTGCTTTCAGAGTTCTTCTCAATATTGCTTGTAGAGTCACTAGATGGCAACCACATTAGAAAGGGACATGTCTTGTGTGTTGAACAGGGAACATTTCATGGCAGTTATTGTTTCTTAGCTAAAAACAGCTTTATTGAGGTATAATGGGCATACAATGATCTGTATGCTTTTAAAGTGCACAATTTGATACATTTTGGTGATATTTATTTATCTCTATCTCTATATCTATCTATATTACTGTGAACCCACTACCACAATCAAGATAATGAACACATCTACATTAGTTAAGCTTCCCCAGAGAAACAGAACCAAAAGTGTGTGTGTGTGTATATATCTATATATCTATATATTATTTATTTATTTATTTACACATGAGCTTGGGGGCTGGCAAATACAAATTATGTTGGGTAGGCCACAAGCTGGAAATGGTGATGCTAAAGTTCAGTCAGAATTTCCCAGGGGAAGCTGTCTGACTCAAATTGTGGCAGAAATTCTTCTTTACGGTTCCTATAATCCTCAGTTATTACTTTAAGACCTATAACTGATTGGATGAGGAGACTCCACACCTTGCTAAGAGCAATCTCCTTTGTTGATGGTAGATGCAATCAACTGATTCGAGATGCAAATTCATCTACAAAATACCCTCACAGTAACAAGCAGACCAGTGCTTAATTGACCAAACAACTGAATACCATAACTTAGCCAACACAACATCTGTCACTTTCAACAATTTCTTTGTGCACCTTTGTAGCCTTTCTCTTATCCCCAGGCAACACTGATTCACTTTCTGCCGCTGTACATTAGTTTTCATTTCCTAGAATTTTATCTAAATGAAATCATGCATAATGTACTCCTTTCTGTCTGGCTTCTTTCACTCAGCACACTTATTTTGAGATTCTTCCATGTTGTTCCATCTTCATAATATCAATTGCTCATGAACTTTTAATTGCTGATCAGTATACCATTATATCTACATAATGATGGGAATTTTGGTTATTTCCATTTTATTTAAAATTTGCTATAAACATTTGTGCATGTTTTCATTGGACACATGTTTTCTTTTTTCTTGGGTTAATACCTAGGAGTGGAATGATTGGACCATATTATGAAGTGAATGATCAATTTTATTATCTTTTTTTGAGGTATAATTCACACACTATAAAATTCACTCTTTAAAATGTATAATTAAAAAAATAAAAAGAAAGAAGAATAAAATATATAGTTCAGTGGCTTTTAGTATATACACAAGGGTGTATAAATATCATTAATACCTAATTTCAAAATATTTTCATCATTCCACATAGAAAAACTGTACCCATTTCCCTCTCCTGCCAGTCCCTGACAGTCACTAACCTACTTTCTGTCTTTATGGATTTGCTTATTCTGGACATTTTTAATACATGGAATCATACAATATGTGGCTTTTGGTATCTTACTTCTTTCACTTAACATAAGGCTTATCCATGTTGTAGCTTATATTAGCACTTCATTCTTTTTTACGGCTGAAGAATATTCCATTTTATGGATACATCATATTTTGTTTATCCATTCATCAGTTGGTGGTCATTTGGGTTGTTTCTGTTTTTTTTTTTTTTGTTTAATATGAACTGTGCTGCTATGAACATTTGGGTGCAATTTTTTAAACTTTTTATTTTGAAATATTTTCAAATTTACAATACAGTTGCCAAAACATACAAGATCCATACAGATACCCAGATACATGAACTTAAAAAATTTCATTAGATAAGTTGTGGGATTACAGAACAATCATGCATAGAATACAGGATTCCCATACACCACCCACCACTAACACCTTGCATATGTGTAGAACGTTTGTTACAATTGATGATAGTGCTTTTTAATAATTGCAATTTTTTTAATAGTAGATACCTTTGTTACAATTGATGAAAGATTATTAAAATAGTACTAGTAACTATCATCCACAGTTACATTAGGTCTCTTTTCTCCCCATATATCACCCTATTATTAACACCTTGGATTAATTTTGCACATTTGTTATAATTCATGAAGCTTATACTTGTGCTATTAACTATAGTCCATTGTCTACAATAGAATTTACTGTGTTATACAGTCTTATGTTTTGGCTATTAATTTTTATTATAGTAACATATATGGCCTAAAGTTTTCTCTTTAACCACATTCACCTGTATAATTCAGTACTATTATTACACTCACAATAATGTGTTAAATTATCACCATCCATTTCCAAACCTTTACAATCAACCTCAATAGAAATTCTGTACAAATTAAGCATCAAACCCCATTCTCTAACTCCAATCTATCCCCTGGTAATTTATATTCTAGATTCTGACTCTATGAGTTTGCTTATTATAATTAGTTCATATCAGTGAGATGGTACAATATTTGTCCTTTTGTGCCCAGCTTATTTCACTCAGCATGAAGTCCTCAAAGTTTCATCCATGTTCTCGCATGTATCAGGACTTCATTACTTCTTATGGTTGAACAATATTCCATTGTATGTATAAACCACATTTTGTTTATCCATTCATTAGCTGATGGACACTAGGGTTGCTTCCATTTTTAGCAATGGGGAATGATGCTGCTCTGAACATTAGTGTGAAAATATCTGTTCGAGTTCCTGCTTTCAGTTCTTCTGGATATATACCTAGTAGTGGGATTGCCGGGTGACATGGTAATTCTATACTTAGCTTCCTGAGCCCCTGCCAAACTGTCTTCCTCAGCGGCTACACCATTTTGCATTCCTAGCAATGAATGAATGTTCCTATTTCTCCCCACCTCTCCAATACTTGTAGTTTTTTTAAAAAAAGTAGTAGTCATTTTAGTGAGTGTGAAATGATACCTCATTCTGTTTATTTGCATTTCCCTAATAGCTAGTGACATTGTGCACCTTTTCATGTGCTTTTTAGTCATTTGTGTATCCTTGGAGAAATGTCTTTTCAAGTCTTTTGCACATTTTAATAGAATTGTTTGTCTTTTTTGTTGTTGTTGAGTTGTAGGATTTCTTTATATATTCTGGATCAGATATGTGGTTTCCAAATTTTTTCTCAGGTTTAGTAGGTTGTCTTTTAACTTTTGTGACAAATTACTTTTTTAATTTTGAGGAGGTCCCATTTATCTATTTTTCTTTTGTTGCTTGTGTTTGTGTGTAAGTTCTAAGAAACCGTTGCCTAACACAAGATCCTGAAGAAGCGCTCCTACATTTTCTTCTAGGAGTTTTAATGTCCTGGTTCTAATAGGTCTTTGATATATTTTGAGTTAGATAGGGGTCCTTTTTTATTCTTTTGCATGTGGACATACAATTCTCCCACACTGTTTGTTGAAAAGACTATTCTTTCCCAATTGAGTAAACTTGGCAACCTTGCCAAAATTCAATTGGTCATTTATGTGAGGGTCTATATCTAAAGTCTCAATTTGATCCAATTGGTAAATCTGTCTATCCTTGTTTTGACCATGATAACTTTGTTATAAGCTTTAAATTCAGGAAGTGTGAGACACTCCCCGCCCCCAAATCATTCTTCCTTTTCACAGTGTTTTTGGCTATTCAGGGGCCATTATCCTTCCAAACAAAATTGATAGTTGGGTTTTCCATCTCTGCAAATTATGCTGTTGGAATTTTTATTGGGATTGCATTGAATCTGTAAGATATTTTGGATAGAATTGACATTTTAACAATATTTAGTCTTCCAACCCATGAACTGAGACTACCCCCCCATTTATTTAAGTCTTCTTGATTTCTTTTAGCAATGTTTTGCAGTTTTCTGTGTACAATTCCATTACATCTTTGCTTAAATTTATTCCTAGATATTTGATTCTTTTTGTTGCTCTTGTAAGTGGAATTTATTTCTTGATATCCTCCTCAGATTGCTTTTTACTATTGTATAGAAAAACTACTGATTTTTGCATGTTGATCTTGTTTCCCACTACTACTGTATTCGTTTTTTAGCTCTACTAACTTTGTTGTAGATTTTTCAGGACTTAATGTATATAGGATCATGTGACCTGCAAATAGTGAAAGTTTTACTTCTTCGTTTTGAATTCGGATGCCTTTTATTTCTTGTTCTTACCTAACTGCTCTGGCTAGAACTTCCAGTACAATGTTGAATAACAGAGGTGACAGCAGTCATCCTTGTCTTTTTCCGGAACTTAGAGGCAAAGCTTTCAGTCTTTCACCATTGAGTATGATGTTAGCTGTGGGTTTGTCATATCCTTCCTTTATCATGTTGAGGAAGTTTCTTCTAGTCCTATTTTTCTAAGTGTTTTTATCAAGGAAGGATGCTGGATTTTCTCAAGTGCTTTTGTAGTCAAAGGAGATGATCATATGTTTTTTTCCCTATATTTTGTTAATGTGATGTATTACATTAATTGATTTTCTTATTATCTCTTTGTATACTTGAGATAAAACTCACTTGATAATGGTGCATAATGCTTTAATATGCTACTGGATTCTATTTGCAAGAATTTTGTTGAGGATTTTTCATCCATATTCTTAAGATAAATTTGTCTGTACTTTTCTTTTCTTGTAGTATTCTTATTTGATATGAGGGTGATGTTGGCCTCTTAGAATGAGCTAGGGAGTGTTCCTTCCTCTTCAATTTTTAAGGAAAGTTTGAGAAAGATTGGTATTAATTCATATTCTTTTTTATTCAGAATTTGTTTCAAATTCAAAAAATAAAATAACAGAAAGAGGCAGCTCAACAAGTTATGGAAACATTATTCCTAAAAAGTTCTGTCCAGGCACTTTTATCGTATCTAATTCTAACTACTAACTCAATTGCTCCTTTAGTGTTCAGAAAGATACAAGGTTGAACACTTATTAGTGAAATGACATAGTCAAAGTCTCCTTATTAATAAATGAAAAAAATAAAGAGAAAAATGCTTAATTGTACTCACATATCAGAAAACTCAACCCCATATTCTTTATTTTAACTTGAGCATTAGTATAGTACCATCTTTGCTTTTGTTACAAAACCATTACGTTGTTGTTAACTATAGTCTATAAATTACATTAGTTATATTGTCCCCATGTATCACCATATTCCTAACACCTTCTAGTAGAAAAACATTCCTGTATTTATATAATTAACCACAGTCCTTATCTACCACCAAAATTGTTATAAATTTCCTATATTATCCTCCAGCTGTCCTCCAACTAACAATAATCTCCCTAGACTACTTGTTTCAGCCACAATCACATTGATAGTTTTTCACATTTATTGTAATGTACTACCATCATAGCTCCATTACCACATATTTATATTTGACCTTATTAAGCATTCTACATACATCCAGCATCATCTCCCTCTCTCAGACTTGAAAACATAGTATCTAGCTACAGTGATAAAAACAGCATGATACTGGCATAAAGACAGACAGATTGACAGATGGAATCGAATTGAGAGTTCAGAAACAGACTCTCGCATCTATGGTCAAGTGATTTTTGACAAGGCAGTCAAACCCTATACAGCAGATGGTGCTTGGAAAACTGGGTATCCATATCTAAAAGAAAGAAAGAGAACCCCTATCTCACACCTTATACAAAAATTAATTCAAAATGGACCAAAGGCTTAAATATAAAAACTAGAACCATAAAATTTCTGGAAGAAAATGTAAGGAAACATCTTCAAGATCTTGTTGTTGGTGGTGGTTTCTTGGACCTTATACCCAAAGCACGAGCAACAAAAGAAAAATCGATAAATAGGACTGCCTCAAAATTATACACTTTTGTCTTTCAAAGGATTTTGTTAAGAAGATGAAAATACAGTCAACTCAATGGAAAAGAATCTTTGGAAACCATCTGATAAGGATTGATCTCCATGTTATATAAAGAGATCATACAACTTAAGAACAAAATGACCAACAACCCATGTAAAAAATGGGCAAAAGAAATGAATAGACATTTTTCTGAAGTGGAAATACAAATGACCAAAAGACACATGAAAAGGTGTTCACTATCACTAGTTATTAGGGAAATGCAGATCCAAACTACAATGAGATATCATCTCATATCATACAAAATGGCCATTAATAAAAACAAAAAACAAACAAACAAAAACCCAGAAAGCTACAAGAACTGGAGAGGATGTGGAGAAATAGGGACACTCCTTCACTTTTGGTGGAAGTGTCAAATGGTGCAACCTCTGTGGAATATGATTTGGCAGTTCCTCTGGAAACCAAATATAAAGCTGCCATAGGATCTGGCAATCTAGCTACTAGGAATATATTCAGAAGAACTGAGAGCAAGAACGTGAACAAATATTTGCACACTGATGTGCATAGCAGCATTATCCATAATTGCTAAAAGATGGAAACAACCTAAGTGCCTGTCAACCGATGAATGGATAAGCAAGATGTAGTATATTCATAGGATGGAATACTATTCAACTGTAAGAAGAAATCAATTGGGGAGGCACATGACAACATGGAGGAACCTTGAGGATATTATATTGAGTGAAATAAGCTAGACACAAAGGATGAATATTGTATGGTCTCACTGATATAAACCAAGTATAATGAGTAGACTTATGGAACTGAACTATGAAGTGTAGGTTGGTGGGAGATGGAATGTGGGGTGAGAAGGTATTAATTCTTCTTGGAATGGTTGATAGAATCCCCCTGTGGAGCCATGTGGTCCTGGGCTTTTCTTTATTCGGTGGTTTTTGATGACTGATTAAATCTCTTTACTTGTAATTGATATGTTGAGGTCTTTTATTTCTTTTAGAGTCAGTGTTGGCTGTTCGTGTGTTTCTTGGAATTTGTTCATTTCATCTAGGTTGTCTAATTTGTTGGCATACAGTTGTTCATAATATCCTCGTATGATCCCTTTAATTTCTGTGAGGTCAGTAGTAATGTCCTCCCTCTCATTTCTGATTTTATTTATTTGCATCTTCTTTTTTCTTTGTCAGTCTACTTAAGGTTTTGTCAATTTTATTGATCTTATCAAAGAACCAACTTTTAGTTTTGCTCATTCTCTCTATTGTTTTTCTAGTCTCAATTTCATTTATTTCTGCTCTAAACTTTGTTATTTCTTTCTTTCTGATTGCTTGGGGATTAGTTTGCTGTTCTTTTTCTATTTCCTCCAGGTGTGCAGTTAGGTCTTTGATTTGAGCTCCTTCTTTTTTATTGTCAGCATTTAGGGCTTTAAATTATTCTTTCTGCACTCCCTTCAAAATATCCCATAAGTTTTGTTACGTTGTGTTCTTGTTTTCATTTATTTCTCAAGATATTTACTAATTTCCCTTGCCATTTCTTCTTTGATCCACTGATTGTTTAAGAGTGTGTTATTTAATTTCCACATATTTGTGGATTTTCCATTTCTCAGCCTGTTACTGATTTCCAGATTCATTCCATCATGGTCAGAGAAGATGCTTTGTATGATTTCAATCTTTCTACTCTTATTAAGACTCATTTTGTAACCCAATATGTGGTCTATTCTGGAGAATGATCCATGTGCATTTGAGAAGAATATGTATCCTGCTTTTTTGGAGTGCAATGTTGTGTATATGTCTGTTAGGTCTAGTTCATTTAACACATTATTTTAATTCTTCTTTCCTCATTGATCATCTGCCTAGATGTTCTATCTATTGATGAGAGTGGTGTATTGAAGTCTCCAACTATTATTGTGGAGGTGTCTATTTCTCTGTTCAGTTTTGCCAGTGTTTGCCTCATGTATTTTGGGGCACTGTGCTTAGGTGCATAAAAATTTATGATCATTATTTATTCTTGGTGGATTGCCCCTTTATTTATATATAGTGTCTTTCATTGTTTTTTATAACAGTGTTTGGCAAAGTCACTTTTGTCTGATATTAATATAGCTACCCAAGTCTATTCTGGTTACTATTTGTATGGAATATCTTTTTTCTTACATTTCACTTTCAACCTATTGGTTTATTTTGGTCTAAGGTAAATCTCTTGTAATCAACATATAGTTTGATCATGCTTTTTTTAAAATCCATTTTGCCAACCTGTGACTTTTGATTGGGGAGTTTAATCCCTTAACATTCGGTGTTATTAATGTAAAGTCTGAACTTCAGCCATTTTGTCCTTTGTTTTTTATGTCATATCTTTTATTTGTCTCTTTTTTCCTTTATTGCAACTTCCTTCTCTGTATAATTAATCTTTTATGATGTATCTAACTGATCCCTTTCTCATTTCTCTTTCTGTATATATTTTTAGATAGTTTCTTTGTGTTTGCCCTGGGAGTTTATATTATACAACTTACATCTATAACCTACTAATTTGAAAAGATACCAACTTAGCTTCATCAGCAAACATGTTCTCTGCTCCTATATCCCTCTGTTTCCCCTCTTTATGTTGTTTTTTCCACTTTACCACTTTATATTTTGCATGTTCATTAACAGGAAATCTTGTTTAATTTTATTCTCTTACAGGAATTAAAGAGTAGGGTTGTATATTGAGAGTGCAGTATTATTTGGTTTTGTATTTACCTTTTTAGTAACCCTTACTGAAGATCTTCATTTCTTCACTCTACTCCAACCACTCTCTCCTGTCTTTTTCTTGCAAATTGCAGAACTCCCTTTAGTAATTCTTGTAGGGTAGGTCTTTTGTTGATGAACTTCCTCAATTTCTGGTTATCTGTAAATACTTTAAACTCTCCCTCAGTTTTGAAGGACAGTTTTTCCAGATAAAAAATTTTTGGCTGGCAGTTTTTCTCTTTTAGTACCTTCAATATATTAGACCACTGTCTTCTCTTATCCATGGTTTTTGATGAGATATTGGCACTTAGTCTTATTGAAGACTCCTTGTATGTGACAAATCGCTTTTCTCTATCTGCTTTCAGAATTCCTTCTTTATTTTTGGCATTTGACATTCTGATTGGTATGTGTCTCAGAGCAGGTTGATTAGGATTTATACTGTGTGGAGATGTTGCACCTTTTGGATATGTATATTTATGTCTTTCATAAGAGTTGGGGAATTTTTGGCCATTGATTCCTCAGATATCTTTCTGCCCCTTTTCCCTTCTCTTTTCCTTTGGACTTATGTGACATATATATCTGTGTGCTTTGTGCTGTCACTCAAATTCCTGAAATACTGCTCATTTTTATCCTAATCTTTTCTCTATATGTCTTTCTGACTGTTTGATTTTGATCATCCTGTCTTCTCGTTTGTAGATTTTTTTATTCTGCCTTTTCAAATCTGCTGTTGTATTCCTCTAGTTTATTTTTAATCTCTGTTACTGTGACTTTTATCTCTAATTTCTGTTATATTCCTTTTCATACTTTCAAATTCTTCTTTATGCACAAGTATTGTCTTCTTAATATACTTTATCACTTTAACCATATTTTTCTTCATCTTTTTGAATTGATTTAGGAGGTTTGTTTGATTTTCCTTGATTAGCTGTTCCAAATTGTCTCCTCTGAAGTTTTAATTTGTTCCCTTGACTGCACCATATCTTCCTTTTCTTAGTATGGTTTGTAATTATTTGCTGATGTCTAGGCATCTAATTATATTGATGATAATCCAACTTATTCTAGATGTTTAGAATAGCCCATGTTTAACTTATCAGATTTTCTCAGCTTTTCTCCATCTGATTTTTGCCCTTATGTGGTCCAATTTTTAAGATTGCCCTTTTTGTGTAATTGTTTCACCTCTAGGAGAAAGCTTACTTTCTTCTTCTGTTCCTTCCCCAGGAAACTTGATCTGTTCTGATTGTGTGTATGTGTGTGTGCGCACGTGCAGAATTTTCTCCCCATCTCTTATGATTTGTTTAAATTCTTTCCCTCACTTGGTGCCCTGTTTCCTTATTCTTTTCAGTTCTGGGACCCTCTTGTCTTATATCATTCAGTTTAACTCCTCCTCCCCTTTTTTTTTCTCTTTCTCTGTGAGGGTTTTCTGCCTCTGGTTTCTTTCCTTTTAGGGTATCCCACCTGGGGTGCTGGGTGGGGTTAATCCAGAAAGGCAGGTCACTCCAGAAAAGTCCATTTTTCTTTTAAGTAGTCCAGTCAACAAAAAATGGATTGAGTGAGCACACCACTTGCCAGCCGCTGTGTACCATGGTCTCTTCCTGACCTCCCCCTAGGGCACCCTATTGTATGCAGCGATCCTCAGCAGCTTGTATTCCACCATGGGTCTCTGTGGACTTGGGTCTCTGTGCCTGGAAATGCTTGGGGTTCTAACTCACTGCTGAGAGTGGCTCTATCATCTCTTTCCCTGGTGGGAGGGACCTAGGCCCTTGTCTCTGAGCAGACTGGCAGGTCTCTTAATTTCATTTTTTCCTATGGCTAAATAATAATCCATTGTGTATATGTGCTACATTTTGTTTATCCATTCATTTGTTGATGGACACAGGTTGTTTCCAGTTCTTTTTGGTTGCTATAAACATTGGTATACAAGTATCAGTTTGTAACCCTGTTTTCACTCTTTGGGTATATACCTATAAATGGGATTGCTGAGTCAAATGGTAATTCTATATTTAACTTTTTGAGGAATTGCCATATTGCTTTCCACTGTGGTTGTACAAGTTTACATTCCCACCAACAATGCACTAGAGTTCCAATTTCACCATATCCTCTCTAACACTTTTTATTTTCCATTTTTAAAATAGTAGCTATACTTGTGCATGTAAAGTGGTATCTCATTCTGTTTTTAATTTGCATTTCTCTAATGGCTAATGATGTTGAGCAACTTTTTGCGTATTTATTGGCCATTTATATATACATTTTTTTTGGTTACATATCCCCCCCGCCTTCTGCTTGCTCTTGCTGTGTGTCCATTCTTCTGTGTTTTTCTATGTCTGCTTCTTGTCTCCCCCCGTCTTTACGGCGATGCGCTGAGTCAGCCCTCCGTGAAGGCAGCTTGCTCCGTTTGTGGGTGGCTCCATTCCGTTTTCACGGGGCTCTGCTCCATGTTTTGCGGGCTGCCCGGCTTCCGTGCTTTGCAGGCAGCAGCTCCATGTTCCACAGGTGACTTTGCCATGCCCGTGGGGGCTCCGCCCTGCCCGTGGCGGCTTTTTGCCTTGCCCATGGTGGCTTTGCCCCACCCAAGGCAGCTTGCCTTTCTCAAGGCCGTCTGCCTGCTCAGAGAGGTCCCCGGGAACGGAACCCAGGGCCTCCCATGTGGTATACTGGCACTCTTATCCACTGAGCTATCTAGCCGGCCCCCCATTTATATATTTTCTTTGGAGAAATGTCTATTCAAGTCCTTTGCCTGCTTTTTAATTGTTTTCTTTTTGCTGTTGTGTTGTAAAAGTTCTTTATTTATTTTGGATATTAAACCCTTACCTGGTATATGGTTTGAAAGTATTTTACCCCTTCTATATGTTGTCTATTCATTTTTGTAATAATTTCCTTCAGTGCACAAAGTTTTTAATTTTGTTGAAATCAAATTTATTTCTTTTTTCTTGTGTTGCTTGTGCTTTTTAAAAGAATCTATTGCCCAATCCTAGGTCATGAAGATTTATCCGTATGCTATCTTCTTGTGAGATGAAATCTATTTGCCATGCTCTCCCAATTGTAGGGTCTATAGCCTTATCAAATATACATCTTCTTCTACTTTATGGGAGCTAATGGAATTCTGGGATATTCTTTCAAAAATCACTTAGTAACCATTTCCTATGTGTCAGGCTCATGTAAAGCATTGGGAATAGAAAAATGGAGAGGACATGTTCCTGTACTTCAAGAGGCCCACCGAGCAGGGGGATATCCAAAATTTCTGTGGAGCTTGGCCTCTCAATATATTCCTGTTTAGGTTGTGAAAAGCATTGTGGTGATGATGAAAAACTATTCTGTGTAAATGTGAAATGGAGTAAAGAGTGCTGGTTATCAGACATAGCAAACTACTTCCCATCATTTCTGAAAGAAAGTGAATGTTCTTTTCCTTTATGAACAGTTTGAACCCCACACTGGTAAGTAAATTGTGTGGAGTAAAACCAAAGGTGGCCAATCAATTGCCTACTACCCTGATACTTTTCATTTTTCCCCTCCTGCTATGCTATCCTACCTCCTATAAAACAACAGTCGTTTTGTCTTTCCTTGACTGTTTTCTTATTCTATAAAATAAGGGAAAATATTTGCATCTAATTCACATGACTACTGTGAGGACTGAGTGAGATAATGCATATGAAGTACTAAGTAAAGTTCCTGGCTTAATAAATGTTGGCTTTTTAAAAAAAAAAAACATTATTTTTATTTTAAAGTTTGCTTGAAACATTTGCTTGGATTTTCCTCTATCTGCATTTCGCTTCCACTCACTCCATTTTAAGCAAAGCCTCTCAAAGCACAAGTGGCCCAAAGGGGTATTAGAATTTGTGAATTCACGGTTACACTTGAACATGGATATTGTCTTAGATTTGGGGAAGAAATTATTGGCAAAACCACCTCCAAAATTTGAATTTGGCACTTAATTTCATTAGCTATGAAAAATGTGAGAATTATTTGGTCCTCAATATCAACAAAAATGAAGCAGCTGTTAATAAATGGAGAGAGAGCATCAACCCCTCTGCTAAGAGAAGCCCAGCTGTGTGCTGACAACAGCTTTGGCAAGGACTGTGTATGACAGTTTAGTACGGCATGCCATTTGTCCTTAACATTTCCACAGCTGGCAGCCAGTCCTATCATAAGCTCTGCTGACAGGCAGTAATCTAATCTGGTATCCCATTTATTCTGTTTTTCTCTTCTCAGCACAACTCCAGCTTCCTTTTGGTTTGGCATTTTGGCATTTGAAATCAGTACATCGCATTCCATCTTGTTGACTCTTTTGGCCTTGGCATAATCAAGACTGTGAATATTCACAGTGAGTTTGACTATTGTATATTCGTCTATTTGGTCATTACCTCAGTCAACAAGCATTTAGCCTCCAGGGGTTTATAGACTACACTGGCCTCTTGTATATATGTCAGATAACTGACACTTCATTCAGTTACCCAGCATACAGACAGCATTCAAAAGCTCAAAATACTCATTTGGAAGGGGTGGTATGTGCCAAACTTCCTAGTGTTTTCTTGGCTTCCAGCATTTGTCTGAGTCATGAGAAAAAAGAAATAATGCAGGATTTTTTTTCTGAACAAATGCCCAGTGGCTTATTTCCATTTAAAAAAAAAATCTCCTATTTGATTTTTAGTGTCTGTTTTACCCACTACAGGGTAGGCTCCATAAGTACTGGGACTCTGGACCTTTCATTTACTGCTGTAGCCCCAGTTCCCAGAACAGTTTCTTGTAGGAATTCAATACATATTTGTTGAATGAATGATTCTAATCACTCAGTAAATATTTTTAGCATTGATTAAGCACTAGCATTTTTCTAGGTCCTAGACATGTGAGTTAACTAGAAAGACTAGCTCCTTGTCCTCATGGAGCATATACTCTATTGGGGAGTAAGACAATGTTGAACAAAATAATTAGAGATTGAGATTATACATTGTGATTACCTCCTATGAAAAGCTATATGATTAAATGATGAAAGACTGGTTGTAGGGGATGGACAAAGCCAAACTGAGAGGAACATTTTAGATAGTACAAAATGGCACAGCAGGGAAAGGGCTTAATATGTTAGAGGAAAAGATTGGTGTGGCTGAAATCCAGGGAGCAAGGAGGTGAATGAGATGAGGTTGGAGAGGTATGGAGGAACCCCTTTATGAGACCTTGTAGAGCATGGTAAGATAAAATGCAATGCAAAGCCATTGGAGGGTTTTGAGCAGGAGGGTGATATCTGATTTATAGTTTTAAAAAATCACTCTAAAAGCCATGTGGAAATTGTATTGGAATGGACTAAGAGCGGAGACAAGGGAACCAGTTGGAAGACATTTCAGGAGTCAATATGAGACAAGAGTAAGTTGACTAAGGGGATGGCACTGGAGTTAGAGAGAAATAAATTGATTTGAAATACACTAGAAAGTAGAATGGACTTATTGTGATGATGAATTCAGTGTATGAAGAGGAGTTGAATGAAGAATGATTTTTAGGTTTCCATAGGTATACTTGAATATGGTAGGGCCAATCAGTGGCTAGGTGATGGTACCATTTACTGAGATAAGGATGATTTGTGGAGGACACATTGGGTGTGGAAATCATTGGCCTTATTTTATACATACCCAATTTTAAGTGTCTATAATCCATAAGCATGGAGAGTTTAAATAGCTCTTTTGGTATATAGGTCAAGAGAATAAAGGGGAGATATCAGCTGTAAACATAATTTGGGAGTGTGATGGAGATGGCTTGTTGCCTGACTAATGTCATTCTTTCCTTCTACTTTACAAAAAATAATTCTCATTGTTTTGGGAGTAGAAATAGGTCCAGCCATAAGAACTGTATTTCCCAGCTTCCCTTGCAGATAGTATAGTCAGGCAACACAGTTATGACTAATAAAATGTATGTAGCAATTACTGTGGTATATTCCTGAGAAAATTATTTAAAAGGGAAGCAGACTCATTGATCCTTTGCTCTTGGCCCTTTCCTTTCTTCCTTATTGAAATGCTGATATAGTCAACTTCTACTAAGACAACAAGCATATGCTAAAGTTGACTAAGCAAAATGATAGAAGAATACTGGGATATAGTCACTGTATCAACTCTAGACTACCTACCTCCAGTTGCTCTAATTCATGAGAAAAAAACAAAGTCCTAATGTGTTTAAGTCATTGTTATTCAGGTTTCTGTTACCTGCATTTGATTGTAATTCCTAACTCATACAAGGTGTCATGAACACATATATAGTGTATTTATTAGGGTGTTTCTGGCTGCAAGTAAGAGAAAACTTAACCTAATAATGTTTTTAATCTTATATAATTGGAAGTACAGAGGAAGCACAGAATGCAGGATTAGTTGTTCTAGGGTCTTAACAAGGATATCAGGGACCCATGTACTTTCCTTATCTCTGTTTAGTAATCTTCTGTGTTGGCTTCATCCCATTGACTTCCTGCTCATATCCAATGGGAGAGAAGACAACTGTCCACCAAACATTAAACATAAATTTATTTATTTGTTTGTTTGTTTATTAATTTTTTCCACTTTTTTATTTTTTAGAAGATACTTTTGATTACACAAATGCTACAGAGACTATATAGATATAGGGGATTCCCATATGCCCCGCTCCCCACACCTCCCACATTTTCACACATTAGCAGCATCTTTCATCAGTGTGGTACATTCATTGCAATTGATAAACACATTTTGGAGTATTGCCACTAAGCATGGGTTATAGTTTACATTGTAGTTTACATTATCTCCCATTCAACTCTGTAGGTTATGGCTGGATATATAATGGCTTGTATCTGTCATTGTAATGTTATTCAGATGGTTCCCAAGTCCCAAAAATGCCCCCCCATCACACCTGTTTTTTCCTCTCCCTAACCCCAGAACACCCATGAGTCATTGCCTCCATAACAATGGTATTTCTTCCATTGCTAGAATCACACGTAGTCTATAGTAGAATACTTGCCCTCAATCCTGAGGACTCTGGGATGGGATGGTGATGCAAGCACTCTCTTGCTTGCAGTTTCTCCATTCCTTGGTATGTTGTTTGCCCATCATCTCCCTGTTAATTGTCCTGGGTGAGTCCATTGAACTGGAGAGTAGGTGTTGCAACTCCATTGAGATTTGGGGCTCAGCTGGCACATGGACAGCCCAAAGATGTATATCTACCAACTCTAGTACTAATTATAGGTTTGAATAGAAGGACAGAAGAGTCATGCATAGGGAAACCACTGCTGAGTCTAACTCAGTCACTGGGGAGCATAAATACCAGATTAGGCCCCACTGGCAAGGGGCCAAATTCCTGAGCTGCCTGCCCTGACCATAGTGTCTGGATGTTTCATATCTCTGAGGAGCTTTGCTGTTTGGGATCTTATCTGCTTTGGCAGTTAATGAGATCCTGTTGAGATGTGCATAAGTGCTACCTCTGGGATGGCCACTTTGAATTCAAAGTGAATGACTCACTTGTCATTCACAAAGTGAATGACTCACAAACTCATTTGTCTTTAGCTTTTCACCCTTTTGGTCAAGGTGTTTTGTTTTGTTTTTTTCTTTCCCACAGATGCATTGCTTGTTGGTACTCGGTAGCAATCCCTCAGTACTGAGGAAGGTCATCCCTGGGAGTCGTGTCCCCCCTGGGAGTCAGGGGAAGTTACTGCTTTTATCTGCTGAGTTTGGCTTAGAGAGGCCACATTTGAGCAACAAGGAGGCTCCCCGTCATAAGCATAGTCATCAATATCAAGGGTCCTTCAATGGACCATCCTCCTTCACAAGTCATTGTCCCTGTACTTGGGGCATTCTTGTTGTTCCATTAGAGAATGTGGCAGAGCGCCCCTGGATAGGAATTTGATTTTTTTTTGGTTATTGTGTGAATCTCCACCCACCGTGACAATGCCCCATGAGCATTTAAACACATTTAAATGCTTTATATGTATACCCAGGTGAACTTCCTCCCATGTATCCCCCTCACTGACACCCCACACCAATGATCCTCCCCTGTCACAGTTGTAACCCTTCTGTGATCTAAAACTTCTTAAAAAATGAAGCCAATAAAATAGACACATACATTTAATAAGAAAATGAAATAATAATGGTAGTTTTATACATAAGAAGTAAAATACAGAAGTAATTAATAAAAAGTAAAAAAAGAATAATATTTTTAATAATAATTTTATAATAATTTAATAATAATATTAAAATAATGAAAAAAATTTTGAAGAAAAAAACTTTTTTTTACTTTTTTTTTCACATTAAAGAACAACTTTTATTCTACGTTTTATGGAATAGCATGCTTTTTTTTCTTGTTAACACACATTTCCAAAGCATTAGCTGTATGATTAGAAATCTGTCCTTTCCTTTCTCTCCTTTAGATTTACATCTTTGCCAAGTATTCTTTCTATTTTATTCTTTTTTATTTTTTTAGGATACATCGATTTACATAAATGTTACACAGAAATTTTAGGAGTACCCATATGCCCCACCTCCCATACCTCCCACAACCTCCCACATACACATCCTTCATCAGTGTGACACATCACCTGTAATAGACATACACATTTTGGGGCTTTGCCACCATGCATGGACCACAGTTCAGACTGTAGACCACCCTCTCTCCCACACAGTTCTGCATGTTACATGATGATATAAAATGGCCTATATCCTCCATTGCAACATCACCCAAGACAATTCCCAAGTCCCAAAAAAGCCCCTGTATTACAACTGCCCTTCCCTCTCCCTGCCCCCAAAGTTTCCAGTGGCCCCTGGCTCCACATGATTTTGTAATTTCTTCCATTGCATGAATCACAACAACTCTATAACAGGACACCAACAAGTCCACTCTAGTCCACAGGTCTTCCCCCAATCCCGAGGAGTCGAGGATGGTGATGTCCCCTCCACTACCAAGTGAGAGGGGGCTTATATCCCATGGATATGATGGAAGAGATTATCCTTCCTGTAGCTTCAGGTTCTCTCCATTCCCCAGGATAGCTGTCGTCCTTCATCATCTCCCAACTAGGTGTCCTGGGTGAGTCCATTGAGTTGTAGCATAGGAGTCGCAGGTCCACAGAGTCTCTGGACCCAGTTGGCACCTGGACAGCCTGTAGTCTCTAGTCTCTGGAAGGTACACCTAAAACTCTGGCATCAAATATAGGTTTGAATAGAAGAGACAGATGGACCATGTGCAATGAAGACATATTTCAGTCAGACTCTGTCACTCTCAGGAGCAAGGATTCCAAATTAGGGCCCACTGGTAAGGCACCAAACTCGGGGGCTATCTGACCTGATATAGGACCTAGATATCTCCAAAGCCCTCAGAAGGCCCTCTGTTTGGGGTGGTATCCATATTGGAGGCCTAGGAGGTACTACTGGGATCTGCATAAGTGTTACCTCTGGGTTGACCTCCTGACTCACTCTGAAGTCTCTTAGCCATATGAACTCATTTGTCTTTACCATTTCCTCCTTTTATTCGAAGTCTTTTTCCAGTTGTACTGCCCGTTGGCTTTTGTTAGTAATCCCTCATTGCCAGGGAGGCTCATCCCCGGGAGTCACGTCCCATGCTGGGAGGAAGGTAATGCATTCATATGCTGAGTTTGGCTTAGAGAGAGGCCACATTTGAGCAACAAGGAGGTTCTCAAGAGGCAACTCTTAGGCACCCCATAACCTTGGGCTGTTTCAGTTTCAAGAGCAAAGACTCATAAGGCTAGTCTTCAATAACAAGGGCCCATCAATGGATCGTCCTCCTTTGCCAGACACTGCTCCTGCACTTGGGATGTTGCTACTCTCCTGGAAAATATGGCAGAGCTCTCCAGGATGGAAATTCAGTGTTCTCCCATTTATTGAGTAATTCTTCACTCCGTGACCATGCCCCTTGAGCATTTGAACAATTATGCATGCCTTTTATGTATGTTCAGGTGGACTTCTTCCCATGCACCCTGATCCCTGAACCCCCACCAATGATCCTTTCCCATCCCTGTTGTGACCCTTCTGTGATCCATAGCCTCTTCAAAGGTGAAGCCATAACAATAGCCAATTGCAATGAATAGGAAAATGAAATAATAATATTTAAATGTAAGAGTTAAAATATATGAGAACTTAAAAAATAAAAAATAATTGAAAAAAATTAAAAAGAATAGAAAAAAGAAAGCAAAATGTTATTAAAGGATTGGGTTATTCAAAAAATATGAAAAAATAATAATATATATAAATTAAAAAAA